>PVIR01015273.1:0-38627 GCA_004026965.1 Petromus typicus
GAAGCTGGGGGGCTCACTATGGGAAGTGATCTTGGAGGATTTGAAGGAAGACCAGGATGAGGCTCCCAAGGCCCTGAGGGCCAGCACCCTGTGGGCGGGCTGACAGTGTCAGTGCCCTCTCTCAGCAGCAGAAGGTCTCTCAAGGGCACGAGCATGCAAAGGACCCTGCCAAACTGTCATTTATAAAACAGCAACTCCGGCTACCAGAATAAGAGAGAAGGTAAGATAACTGTGGAGATCAGTGAGGAGATTGCTAGGCACAGACCAGGCGAGAGAGGTATGCTCCTCACTGTCACTGTGGAGGAAGAATGTTAACTGAAGAACTTGACAGCACTGAGGAGATAAAATGGACGGAGATGGGGGACCGGCCACATGGGGATGGGGTATGCAGTGAAGGAAGGGATGGCACCAGGACGACGCCTCGCAGCACTGCCTGCGAGGGCAGCCAGGACAGACTAGGTCTCCCATCCAGGAAGGAAGCGCTCAGCAGAGGACCCTAGAAGGGACCGTCCAAGTACATCCATCTTGGCCCTGAATTTGAGTAACTGACACCCGCTGGACACTTGTATTCCATATGACATGCTCATAAATAAGCATAATTTTTAAAGTTCACGAGGCATTAGAAAAGTTCCCCTTCATTTCTAAGAAGTTCATGTGGAGAACTCAAATACTGTTTCTAACAATTAAATGTCTCCCATGTGCTGGCCACTACCATAGATTCTTTGATAGATATCACTGTCTACCTCACAGTACTCAGCAACTAAAACTTCTTATGTTCACTTGACACAGAGGAGACCTGAGATCAGCAATCAGGTGTCGCCATGTAGTCCACCTGGGTTCAAAGCTTGGCTTCTCCTCACCAGCTGAGGCAAGGAGTCCAGCTTTAGTTGCCTCAATTTGCTTGTCGGTGAAGTGGGGGCAATAACTACCCCTATTCCCAGAGCGGCTATGGGATTAAAAAAGATAATGCTCACGCCTGGCGTGTTTCCAGTCCTGGAACAGCACTTCTCATGGCTTCCCACACTGCTTCTGAGAGAGCTTCTCAGCACCCACTTGGCCCCTCGTGTCCTTCCTGGGTCATTTCAGGAAGCTGCTTCTCTCCCGGAACAATGTCCATCTTCTGGAAATGTCTCCTCTTCTCGAGCCCTCGGAGTGGCAGTCCTTCCCAGCGTCACGGATGGGTCTTTCGTTGAGTTGCAGCTTCTGGCACTTCTGGTCACGTGGTTGACAGCAGAGTTCCATAATTTGTGAGCTCTGTGACCTTGGGCAAGTTACTTAGCTTCTGTGTACTTAGCTTCTGTTTCCCCGTCCTGAAAATAGGGCAATCGAAGTAAGTCAACTCATTTATGTAAAGAACTAGAATAAAGCTTAGCATTCAGCAAAGGCTTTAGGATGTTTGCTGCCATTATTCACACTGACGCTGACCTGAGAGAAGCGCCTCCATTAGACGTAGACATTGGCAAACAAAGCACTGAGTTCCCCAGATGGAGATGTAATTGTGGTTCCATTCACGTCGGATTTAACTGTCTTCTCACTTCCTGTGAACAGCCTGTTTCCTTATGTCTGCTGACACTTACTGCAAAGACTAAATGGTACATAATCGAGCCAACATGGTAGCCAGGCATGGTGATGCCTGCTCTGAATCCCAGGTACCCAGAACACGAGGCAAGAGGGTTGAAAGTTTAAGGCCAACCTTAAAAACATAGCTAGACCTTGGCTTTAAGTCTCAATAAAAACAAAGAAACCAATGGAAAAAAAAAAAGGAGTATTTGGGGCCGGGCATGTAGTTTGGCAGAGCAGCGCCTGCCTGGGAAGCCTGAGGCCTTGAGTTTAGTTCCAGGCGCCAAAAAAAGAAAAGCAATGTTTTAATCTACTTATCTTACTTGATTCTTTGTTAAATACAATGAAGAAAATATTGATTCCTGGGGCTAACAAAAATTTAAGGTATTTTTGCTGTAACCTCAAAGTTTGTTTTTGTTATTTTCTATTATCCATTACAGATAAGGAGCCATACTTGCACAATTTTTTTTTAAATCAATGAAGAAACTAGAAATATTTTTCTTGAGTAGTTGATGTCTTTCAAAGTATTGAATTTCTAAACTGGGGAGGCTGAGGCAGGAGGATCACAAGTCCAAGGCCTGCCTGGGCAGCACAATGGAGGTTCTAAAAGAATTCCTAAGTTTCCAGAACTTTCAGTGGAAATGACACTATTACTTGTATTATAGAATTGCTAGGAATTTTAACATAGAATAATGCCCAGGACAAGTCAATGCTCATAAACAGTATCTATTACTGTTTCTTTTTAACATAAATATAATTCTATGAATTCTTTTTCATCCTGTAAAGGATTTTGTGATAAATAGTAAGCTTTAAGTTTTGCCAAAAGAGCCTTCCCAATTATGCTAAACACAGATAACTAGAGTGGCCCCCACACCCCTGATCCCGGTTTTCCCAGTGGAACCCGCGGGGTTCTCGCTCGGCACCTCGGTGGTGCGGCAGTTAAAACCTGCAGGCTGGAGGAAGGCAGGGAAGCAGACAGATTAGTCCAGCAGCAGTGCGTCTGCACTCAGGATCCCGCTCCTGGCTCTGCCTTCAACGCTTCCCTGCCAGTTTGTCAGAATCAGCGTCTAGGACTTTGGCTTCTGGCTTAGAGCTCAGCAAGAGGCTACTACGCATCTGTATTCAAACTCTGCATAGAGAGGGGCAGCTGTGCAGTTCGGTTTGTGTCTGGATCCTGGACAGGAGCCTAACACAATGAGGCAGACCTGCCCTCGAAGGAACTGTAGTGTGAGTTATGTGAGTTACTTACATTTAAGACAAGCTCTGCGTAGCGTCATTTCTAAGTGGGGCAAGAATTGTATAGACATCTGGTTCCCCAGTTACCTGAGTGAAAGGAGATTTTCTTTAATTACAAAAAATTCGAAGTGTATCACATGCTAATCAAAATCTCTTCCCGTTTCAAAATGAACAGGCGTTTTTTCTGAACATCCCTCACCATGAAGACTTCTCATGTGATTGCATTAGTTTGCTGCAGTTAATTGGGCGAGATAGCCTTCCAAAGGGAGCTCTTGCTCCAGGATGCAAAGGTTCAGGATTAGGGTGAAACTGAGGCCATTTCCAGAACTAGTGCACTAGTAAAACTGCTACAAGGTGCTCTACGCCTGACGTTGTTCTGTCTGTCTGCACCTTCTTTCCTGGTCGTCCTCACCTAGTTCGCTTCTGCAGACCAAGCAATGGCAGCAAACACATGGAAGATGTCTTCACCCATTTGAAGGGTGCTGGCATGGATGAGAATGCACTGATTACAGTGTTGAGTCCGAGATACTGATGAGTGTCATGGTGGCTTCAGGTTAACTATCTTGATTTTCTTTGTTTTTAGAATGGAAAGGGCTCTCAACCTTTTAGAAAAAAAATGTTTTTGGTACTAGATACTGGGCCTTCACATTGAGCTACATTCTCAGCACCTTTTCTTTTTTTATGTTGAGCCAAGGTCTTGCTAAATTGTGTAGTCAGGACTCAGACTTCCTCCTGCCTCTGCCTTCCAAATGCTAAGATTATACACACATACCACCACACCCAGCTTATTTGACAATTACATCTTTACCATTCATTTTTCACACTAGTACTTATTCATTATTATTTACACTGTATTCTTCTCTTGTTGACTTGGGGAAGAACGTTGAGGATGGAACTTTATGTCCCTCCAGCTCAGGGTTCTAGGAATTGGTGTTCTCTGAAACAGATTTTTCAAAGTCCTCGAGTCAATCCGTACCAGATGGGGAGGCTTTCCGGAGGCAGAATGACAGGAATACAATCTTGAGTGTCTCCTTGCGGTAGGACCATTGACAGGGCGGCAGCTTGTAGAATTTAGCACGCGTGTGTCCACAAGACACAGCTCCCGCCTTTCCATGGGCTTCAGTTCCATCCAGGGAGGGAACTAGGCACTTCCCGGTCCATCAGGGACCGTCCAAACTTACGCTTGTAGCAGATCTGTAGTCCCTGAGCAACTATGCAGACTGTTTTTAGCAAAGACTTAGTCTGCTGTATAATAAAAAGCCAGCTACAATAAAAAAGGAGATATTAAAGATGACATGATCTCAAATTAGTGCGGGAGTAGAATATCGCATGTAAAACACTGTAGTGAAGCATGATTCATACATGATCCAGAGCCACAGAAAGAGTTTGCAGAGAGATGAGCAGTCTAATAGTTTCAGTAGGTCAGCTGGGTACCTGGAAACTTCAAAGGGTGTGAAATTCTAGGATTGGAAACACATTTTCAGTATGTACTTGTATTGCCATGTCAATAGACCCTCGAAGACAATGCTTTAAAAACAGATTTATTTGATTCAAAAGGAAGCACAGAAAAAAGTAGGTGAAATAAAAAGGACCTAAATTACATCATTCATAGTAATACTCGTCTACATTTATTTCCTGTGATTACTCCTTACATATTAATTTTAATATTCAAAGGAGATTATTCTGTGCACACTATCCTAGAGGGAATTTTTCCTACCTAACAATAGTTCATGGCTGTTTCCTTATTTATTTATTAGGCTGCAGGTTTTCAACATCACATGTTCCATTATCAGAATGCACCACTAGTCCCTGCTGTGGAACAGTCAATATCTTTCTAATTTTCATTAATATAAACAGGACTGTGACAAACATCTTTGTAGCTAAACTCTATCTCTGACAAAAATTCACTGAAGTGATTTTAAGAATGAAAGAAGGATCAGCTTTGGTGGCATCTAATATAAGTCATGCAGAGAAGAGAAATAAGAATGTCAATGCATTAGTAAGAGTGGACAGTAACTGGCCCCCACACAGCAGGAGGACTTTGCGGGCTGCTGGAGACAGACCTCCGGTTCATAGTGACACACATACTGTGATCTCTCCATAGTTTCCGGCCCTCATGCAAGCCCAGCATTATGAGTCTTGTTCATTTTACATGGTGACTGCACATTTCCTGCCCCACCCTGTCAGCACATGGCAGTGTGGCTTTTCCTGAGATGGGAGGAGGCGGTAAGCCTTTTGCTAGGTATGCAGCGAGGGACCATATGTCCAACTTTGGAGAAGAGGCTTGGGCTCAGGACGGCCACCGTAGAACCTCCTAGGGTTCCACCGTTCCACATTTTGCACATAAGCCTTCCTCTTTCTCATCTGCATAGTTTTCCCACTACTTTTTTTTTTTTTACATACCTCCTTGGGTTTTTCTTTTATTTATTTATTTATTTAGGTTTTTTGAGACAGGGTCTCGCTGTGTAGTTTAGGCGTGAGCCACCACGCCCCAGCACTGTGGTATGTGGTACTGATTGCTGCTGGGTGTGAGTCTCCACGCCCAGTATTGTATGTGGTTACCGGGGGATCAAACCCTGGTCTTTGCGCTTGCAAGCCAGGCGCTGGAACCACTGAGCTAAATCCCCGGCCCTGGGCTTTTCCTCTTATCCACACTGTGATTCGTGTTTGACAGTTTTTGCTGGTGTTACAGGAACATTTCAAATGTCTTAAAATTTTAAGTCAACTGTGAACATTCCAAGTTTCTTAAGACCTGTGCACTAAACTTCAACCATAACACACTGAATAATGACCCTGGGGTCGGGACGTAGCTCAGGGTACTTACTTTCTCTGTGTGAGGCACTGGGTTCAATCGCCAGTACTACAGGAGGTTAAAAATAAGAACCCTCTCAGGAGTCCGCTCAGCTCCAGACTCTGCTATGGTTTTTTCTTGGGTGGGGAGCAGTGGAGCAGTGTGGCATTCCAAGAATTCCTCAGCTCCTACCCTTTTGAGCCCCAGATGAGCAGCTGGCAGAACAGCAAGGGGAGAGGAGGCCACACCGGAATGGCCACCTCTCCCTTTGCATCATGGCCACGTTCCTTCCCAGTTGACTCCTACTTCTCCTCAGCACTGTGGTAGCCTTGACAGCTTTGACTCCCCTCCTTCCTCACTACCTCTCCCTGCCAGGATCCCCTCTCCTCCCCCAGCCTCCACCCACACGGTCACCCTGCACAGGATGATTTGCACTGGGTTGCTCCCACTTCCCGTATGTCAGCGATGGCCTTCTATCCACACAACCTCTGGTCGCCATAGCAACATGCTGCCAGGGCTGCCAACTCCTTCCCTGATTCGTTGCTCCCCCGTGAGGCCGCCCTCCCTGTGGGTGAGCATGTCCTTGAGATGTTTCCCATGAGTCAGTTTTAGTTCCCTGTATTCTCAGATTTCTTTCATCAAAGCTCCTTGGGTGGATTCTTTGGGAAATCGTTCATTCCCTTTGCCCCTCACCCAAAGTTAGAGTAACGACAAGAGTACATTCTGCATGCCAGGCCTCACACTAAGCTTGTTACATAGTTTGTCACAACTGCATGAAGTAACACTGTGATTCCAACTTTATAAGGAAAGTGTATCTTAGGAAAGCTAAGTAATTTCACAAGATTATGTTCAAAGTAAAGTCCAGAGCTACACTGTGAAACTGGACCCTCACTGTGGTATTTTCCAGCGAGAAAATGATTTTCTGTCTTCTCTTTGAGGTATAATTTCCTATTGGTGATGCTGACTTCAAAATGCCTTTCTAGGATTTCATCAAGTTTAGTTCTCACAAACTTAACTAGTTTCTTTACACTGACAGAATTCTTGTTCCATACAAAATAAGGAATTCTCTGCTACAATTCTTCCTCATGACTCATAAATTATGGAAATTCTACACTTAACTCAAAGGTATCAAATTTTCTTTTCTTTTCTTTTTTTTTTTTTTTTTTTGGGACAGGGTTTGGCTTTGTAGTTCAGGCTGGCCCTGAGCTCAGCCTCCAACTCAGTAGGTTCTGCCTCTACCTCCCGAGTGCTGGGATTACAGGCGTGAGCCACCATGCCCGGCACTGTGATATGTGGTACTGATTGCTGCTGGGCGTGAGTCTCCACACCCAGTATGTTATGTGGTTACCAGGATTGAACCCGGGCCCTTGCACTTGCAAGACAGGCGCTGGAACCAAGGAGCTAAATGCCTGGTCCTAAAACATCAAATTTTCTTTGAAAATTACAAAGATTTGTAATTGTAAATGAGACACTTTCCTCCTGGAGTTTGTGATATTTTTGGATGTCATTCAAAAGAAATTCTTGCTTGGCTTCCTCCATATAGATTGTATTCAACTAAGTCTTAATATTTTACTGCTAAAAAAAGAATTTCCTATCAGGATAACAGGGAGTAAGGAAAAAATTAAAAAGAGTATGAATTAGCTGGCAATGTGAAATGGAAGGGCTGAGTTTTAGATGTTATCACTCATTGTAATTCGAAAATAGGTTTAGAAAAAGCCGATCTATACATCTCTTGCTCATATATATGAGACAATTTAACTTTGGCTCCTATTTATTATAATTGCAAATGCTCCAAGTCATAAAACAACTTAACAGCAGAGATAGTTGAAAAGTTCACTTCTGTTTTTAGACTTTGTAAAATTGACTTCTGGGTTGGGGTGCATTTTAGAGGGGTCTGGGTGCCCAGTCCCTCAGAACTTGACTCCCAGTGATTCCTAAATTACCTAAAAGCTCATAGTCTAAGTCGATACAGTCCTGGTGTCTATTTCTGAGCTAGTGGGCAGTCTGAGATGGGAGGCCCATGGGAGCCCAGGAGCTCAAGGCCAGCCTGGGCAACAGAGCCAGACACTATCTCCAGACAAAACCGGTTTAGTTGTAAAACACGGTCAAACCTCTGTCAGTGACTGACCATACTTTGTGTCTTCAGTTTTATATCTTCCATCTTGATATCATTAATATCGAGGAGTCCACCACGACTGTTTCGTGTTTCCAGTGGAGTCCGAAGTCACGAATGGTCAAAAGCCAAGTCCCAGCCACACACAAAGTAGACAGACCCCAGGGAGTTTGCCTCACACAAGTGGTTTCCTTCCTCTTAGTGAGTCCTAAGAGTGATTGAGTTATTCTGAGTCTTGCTGGTGGTGAGGGACATCTAAACCACAAAAGTCCTAAACGAATAGTCTTTCTAAGAGATGACTGAAAAGGTTTCTCACAGGAAGTTGTGTACTGTACAGATATCCCCATTTAAAGATAAACTTAATGGCCAACCTGAAAATGAAAACATAATTTCAAATTTTAAAAACATTTCTCTAACTAGTTATATATTACGCCTGCAGGTTCAAGGTTTGAGTCTCCATCTTTCTCTTCTTAGGTTCTGTTAGTTTCTTTCAAAGGAGCTAAGTTAGAACTTCAAGAGTTGTTCACTCAGAGCAGATCTCTGACTCTGAAAGCAGAAGAGTCGGTGCTTCTGCGGTCCAGGCTGACAAGCCCGCGGGGTGGCCATGAGTCACAGCTGGAACGTCCTGTGGCGAACGCTCTGCTCTGAAAACAGAATCAGAAGCAGCGAGACACCAAGTGGTTTCCATGGCAACCTGTATTTGTGTACTTTGAAAAATGACTCTTACTGTTTGTGTGGTAAATTTACGCGGGAATGAATTGTAGAGGTGAGGGCGACGTTAGCCATCTGCGGGACTATAAATAAAAACCCTGATTTAATTAAGTGTAAATGTTAAAAGGACATAAACCTGAGGGTTTGAGGTTTTTTTTTCTCGTGGAGGCATTGTTCTGCACTAATTAATCCATTAATTTATTTGCCATTACATTGAAGCAGTTTCAAAAATGTCCATCTGATGTTTATTTCAATGCATCATTCCCTCCCCTCAAAGGCAAAAGGAAATTAATTGTCATTCATCAGCGTCCCCTCTCACCCGCTGCCTTTCGCTTCCTCCTCCCCCTCTCATGTCTCCTTCCCGGGGTGTTATCTGAGACCCCTGAAGCTGGGCTCCGCGCTCCTTCAGTGAAGTCATCTCACCCCGAGGAAGGGAACAAATCCCCTCTGAATCATGGGAAAGTGCCCCGTCCCTTAACCTTGCTGAGCAGGGAGGGGAAAAGACTGTGCATATTGTTTGTGACCTTGTGTCGGATGAAAGCTCAGCTTCATACCCAGGACTTCTTAGGTGGCTTAAAGTGATTATGGTTATAGAGAAATCTTAAGTTTTATTAGATAAAGATGAAATAATTTCAGCTTTGGTCACTAAATGAGAAAGTTAAGCATGAGGGCGCTGGAGATGGATGTGGCTTAGTGGTAGGAGTGCTGGCCTAGCATGCTTGACTCCCAGGGGAACACACACACACACACGCACACGCACACGCACACGCACACGCACACGCACACGCACACGCACACGCACACGCACACGCACAGGCGCGCACGACAGGAGAGCCTTTTCTTGCTTTTTACATCTCTACTTGGGAACAGGATGTTTATCTTTGTGTTTGGTTTCGAAGCGAACTCCCGAGAAGAGAATTACGGCAGACCCTATGCTGAGCTCTCCTTCAGTGACCAGGGTTTAGGAGAACAGATCCGGCGGCCCCTCCTCCACTCCCTGCTGCACCTCTGCCCAGAGGGCGGGGCCCGGAGGCCTGCTGAGAAGAGCTTTTGTCTGCCTTCCTTCTTTTTTCTAATCTTTTTTCTTGCTTTCTGTCATTCTCCCTCTTTCACTGTGGATTCTGTCAAATGTAGAGAGTATCAGAAACCTGATAAGAAACACACATTTTTTTTTTGAAGACAGTATTTTTTTTAAGAAAGCAGAAGCTGAAAAGTAAAGCTTATCTTTATTCATTTCCTTAAAAAGCCTAGTTTTATGAATGGATGATAATGGACTCTGCATTTCTCCTCTGAAATCTCCACTGATTTTCTCGGAAATCTCACAGGCATGGATGCCTGGTGAGCAGCCTCTGTGAGATCTCAAAACTGGCCAAGATTTAGAAATTAGGATTTGTCACGACTTGAATAAGAGACCCCATCTGGTTTTGCGCTCCATGGAACAACCCTAAAGGATCCAGCCTCTTTACTACCTAAAATGAAATGTAGGACTGCATGATTTTAATGTCTGCCTAACTATCCAGGCTTCAAGTGCTAGCACAGATTAAATCCTGCAAATCAAGACAATGTGGGTGTTCATTCATTGGAGAGACGTGGTAAACCTGCCCTCATTAAACTGCTCTAGGCTGGAGATGGCATACTCTCTGAGAACTCGGGCAGTAAAGGCCAGAGCGCCGTGCCTGTGGCCAGAATGCTAGGGGGTGTAATCATTTGCACAAAAGAAGTACAAATGAGAAACTAGGAAAACTAATCTATCACAAACTGTCGGGATTAGCAAAGGCTGCACAGAGGGAAGGACTTTGTAAGATTTGGTTGTAATTTTCCATACTCCAATCAGTACTCAAACAATATTTTATATCTTAACATTTCTATAATTAAAACCATTTGATCACTTTGCAATTTATTGAATCCATGTTATACATTTCCCCACAGACACACGCAAAATCATCCAAATTCTCACATATACACACTGTGCCAGAGAATAATCAGGAAGGTCATGTGTGCAGCAGACCTTTTGCATTTTATTGTTGAGCTCATCTTGAGGATAACTGGAACAGAGGACTCAGTGTGGACATAAGGAGGATTCAGAGAATTCACAAAAGCCTGTCTTGAGAAGAAGCCAGACTTTGGGAATTGTCATGATCTGTCCCTAGTGAAGAGAGACAAGAGAGAAGTTTTCTGAGCTTTTAATTTTTAATTTAGAGATATCTGTCTGATGAGGTTATTAAGTAGGTATAGCAGGTTGCAGAAATACTTCTTGGAAATTGGGTCAAGACCTAAGTAGAAAATTTCCATGGGAAGAAATGTAACCGCCCACTAAATGTGAAACATAAAACACCCCAACCTCAAAGTTTCCAAATATCCAGTTTAATACCAAGTAAGACAATTATAAAAAAATTTATTTTCTCTACTGGTATCTATAACAGCAATCATATTTGAGAAAGTTTTACTGGAAAGAAAAACATGTCTGTAATTTGCCAACTTACTAATGAAATGATATCTTGGTATCTTTCTGGTTATAAATTGAATACTACGGGGACAGTAACTCAGTGACAGACATAAATTGCTCAGCATATATGATGTCCTAGAGCCGCCAAAAAAAGAGTAAGAACTATAGTAATATTATATCAAAGGCCACAAAAGATTAAACCCTGATTCATTTCCTTTATTGGAATCTTTTAAAGAAACAGTTTAAATATGAAACAAATATTTAATGGGCAAAAAATTATCTATTTTCTAAATAAACAATAGAATCATAATGCTAAGATAGCATTTTATATTAATTAAAAATGTTTATACAGACTATCTGGTAACATGCTTAAAGAAAAACATGGATGACAATTAAACATGCAGCCCAACTTCTTATGCATACAAACCTGCACAAATGTATTCATCATACATAGATGGAAAAGATATCAGTGAAAGAAATTTCTGGTACTAACAAAATATTAAAAGTGTTTATCTTTCTGTTTCTAATTTTGTATTTTCCTTTTTATTATATTTCTCTAAAATGTCAATTTTTACAGTTAGTATTTATTTAGCAAACTTCTCAGAACTGTAATACCTGCTATTCCCGAGCATTTCGTAGGTCTTGTTAATACCCTAAGGCAGCCCAGTCAACGAGCCATTTCCTCATTCTATACCTGGATCATTCGGTGGATTTACTAGGCTGACATAAAATAAAGAAATTTGGAGTTGGGTCTCCAAATTTATGGCCCTTAGAAATCAGATACATCTCTAAATCTCTCTCCATGCAATTACCTGTTTTTAATTTTTATGTTAAGCCTCCTGTATTTGACTCATCTCTGCTGTTCCCATTGGCCTTTGCACCTGGGAACAGCATTGGCTGTTTGAGCAGACTGAGCTTTTTCTTTGGACAAATCATGTGAAATGTTTTACATTAGAGAGTTTCTCTTGCATTTCAGCTCTATGATGGACCACGTCAGATCGGACGCTACTGTGGAACAGATATTCCCCCATCAGGGAGCACCATGAGCTCCCAACTTCAGGTGCTGTTCCACACGGATGGAGTTGGCCACCATGAGAAAGGGTTTCAGATGCAGTGGTCGGTTCACGGTAAGCCCTACACTCACCTCACTTGTGCTTCAGTTGCTGTTTGTCCAAGGACTGTTCCTCTTCCAATTCCGTCCTTAGAAACAATGCCACCAAAATGGGCTAGAGATTTAGCTCAGTGGTTCTGGTGTCTGCCTTGCAAGCGCGGGGTCCTGGGTGTGAGGTCCA
The DNA here is from genome assembly GCA_004026965.1 of Petromus typicus. Classification (NCBI taxonomy): domain Eukaryota; kingdom Metazoa; phylum Chordata; class Mammalia; order Rodentia; family Petromuridae; genus Petromus; species Petromus typicus. The sequence continues at coordinate 12,150 of PVIR01015273.1, forward strand.
GGGTCCTCCACATACAACAAAGCTAGGTATGGTGACTCACACCCACCAGCAATCAGTACTACATACCACAGTGCTGGGCATGGTGGCTCACGCCTGTAATCACAGAATTTGGAAGGCAGAGGCACAAGGATTCCTGAGTTCAAGGCTGAGTTCGGGATCAGCACAAACTACAGAGTGAAACCCTGTCTCAGAAAACTGAAAAAAATAAATAAATAAAAGAATGTCATCAACAAATAATGAACCCAGGCTGATAAAAAAAAAAATGAAACCAAGCATTGATGGCAGACTTTAGAAAAGATGCTCACATATAAGTAGGAAGTGACGGTAAATCCTGCCAGAGTTCAGAGGGAAGGTGAGAGAAAGTCAAAGTGGAAGAAATTTGGGTGAGTGCTTAAGTAGATGCAGGGAAAAATTGTATCACATAAAGAAGGCAACAAAACGAAATAACTAAGGATACAGACTCACATCCGGGTATAACCAACACATTTGAACATTCTGTGTTGCCAAGTGGGTGTCACCTGGGTGACGTGAGGTGACAGAAGAATGAAGGCTCTGCCAGACATTAAGCAGAGAAACAGTGATAAGGATCAAGAATGGGGGTCAGTCGGAGATCAGGAAATGGTAGGGCTGAGAGCAGGAGCAGAACATTTAAGATGAGCCCACGAAGCCAGGCACATGCACTGTACTCACCAAAGATCTACACTTTGACAGCTGCCAGTGTACAGTTCAGGAAGTGGGTAGAGATCATCACTCCTCTGAAGGTGAAAAGTTGGCTTCAACAGGAGGCCTGAGACCTCAGTCTTTACCTCCTGTGGGCCAGGCAACAGGTAGAGAGTTCCAGAACAATGATTCTCAAGACAGGATGCAGCATCACCAGGAACTGGCTGGAAAGCTGAACTCTTGGTTCCACCCTGAATCTGGCAAAGATCCAGAAACCCTTATTATATTTGGCTTTTTTGGTGACTGCAGTTCATGAGTCACTGCCCTGCCTGATTCAGCTTTGCACAATGTCGCCTTGGGAATATCATGGCAGTGGTTCTCAGTTGAAGGTCACAGTTCACTGCTGCAGTTCAGTCTGTTGGAAGCAGAGGTGGAGTTCCGGTGCTAATTTAGGAAGCAAGTTGAAGGACTAGGACATCCTGTGGCGTTCAAAGAGTACATTGTCCTGTTTTCATCGCAGTAGGACAGTAGTTGACTATCCTGTAAGAGAGAACCTTACTGCTTCAAAGATCCAAAGGGCAGAAAACTTCCCTGGTACAGAAGGGTGGAAGCTAGGAAGTGTTAACTGGGAGATCTGGGCTCTAGGGACTAGGAGATAGTCTTTGGCCCAAGATGCCTATTAGAATTTTCTGGAAGTTCAGAAGAGTACCTGTTGCCTAAGTTCTATCCTCAATAGATAGGATTCAACTGATCTGTATTGACTAGTGCTAAATAAGTCAATCTTACAGTCAGGATGAAGAGAGTCAGGAGCAATGGTTTTTGGGGTTGTATCTTTCTATTCCAGGGCGCTCCCCTCCCTGAGACTCTTCTCGACACACAGCCCACCCAGACACCCTCAGGAGCTTGACTGCATGGCCATTATTGGCCACACCCAGGTTGTTGTATCACTGGATTCTTCCTGCCAACATTCTCAACCCTCTGGTGAAAGCCCTGAGTTTTTGTTAGAAAGTTTTTTTTTTTCTTTTTTTCCCCTACCAGTTCTGCTGCGAGTCTTTCTGCTTTGGAGTGAGTCAAAGACATTCTCTGTCTATTCTCTTTTCCTGTTTACTATTTCCAAACTTTTCCCCAGTTACTGAAAACTTGCTGAGTTTGGAGCCAGTTTTGCAACAACATTCTTCCAGTTGGGAGCAGAACTTGGAAAAAAAACACTATACTGCCCACTATATATGTATAGGTAATATAAATTATAGTTGGGAAGTATTTGTAGGAAGGGGACGGTTAGTAAATAGAGATATGCAAAATTAGCTACAATATACTATAGTTATACAATGCAATGAGCAAACAGTTTATATTCTTCATCTGAACTACGTCTGTAACATGAACTAGCCTCAGAAGAGGAGCCAACAGAGAGGACAAGGATAAAGGAAGTCTTCAATGGGAAGTGCCACCATTGCTTAGCCATTGGAGGTAAACTGAAGACATAGATCACACTGTCACTCACCCATGTATGCATTGCATGGTAAGGAGCTCTTTTGTGCCAAGCATTCTCCTGGGACTGGGAACACTAAACGACTTTTACCAGCCAGCATGGTTCCTGCTCTCACAGAGCTTGCAGGATAGTGGGAGGAGTAGTTGTCTTGCAAATACACAAATTAGCAGACAATCAAAGCTGTGATAAATGCCACGAGAACACAGAACACACATGGGAGATTGACCTGGGCTAGGAAAGCAGTCAAGGAAGTCTTCTATGAGAATAGGACCTCAAGGCAAAAGTCTGAAAAATAAGCAGGAGATAAGTAGACAAATAGGAGAAAGAAAAGGATTCCAAGGAGAAGGACCTTATGAGCAGAGGAAGCAGGAAACACATGAGAGTCATGGCTCCACAGTGGCTGGAGTAGAGCCCATGGGCTGTGTCCCGAAGAGGCTGGAGAGCCGCGTGAGCATTGGTCACGACACCTGGTCACATAAGGAGGGACTCAGACAGCCACACATGTCAGGCTTTCTTTATGTCTGTCCTTCATGTCTCATTAAAAAAAAAAAATGGGCTTGGGCAGAATTCTGAAGGACTGATGTAGCCTGGAAAATTGGACTCATTACAGGATAAAATTGCAAGCTATAAATAAATATTAAACTTACATCACTTAACGTTGAGCTTATACTGAGAAACGCGTTGTTGATCAAAGTCATCGTGAGGGAGCATTACAGAGGGCACTCGCCCTGAGGCTGCTGCAGTGTCACGTGGGGATGGCATCTTCCAGGGCCTCTGTGGTGTGTGTGTGTGTGTCTGTCTGACATTGCCTGAGAGGTCATTATGCTGCACATAACTGTACTCTGTTTTCAAGGACAATAGATTTGTTCTCGAATGTGTTTGTGAGTTCATACTTGAATGTGTAAAATGTATCAGCAGGAAAAAAAATTCAAAATCAATCAAATCTCTGCACTCTCCCTCTAGATGTCCATTCAGAATCAGGCAGAGCCTCCAAACGCTCAGCCAGATCCTGCTCTGAGCTGTTTTCTTCACCTGGCCAGAGAAAGCAGCCTTAAACTCCTAGCCTCTGTATCAGCATCAAGGGACACCTCAGGGCATTTCTTCTCTTGCTCTTTTCCAAACCATGTAGTAAAAACTATACAGCACTGACAGGGAGCTCAAAAGCTACGATGACGTCATTTCCCTTCCCGAGCTTTCCCACCAAGGGAGAGTCCCCCACACTTCATTCATTTTGGTAACTCATAAATAGATCCGTTTACCAAATGTACTTCTTTGTCAACTGCACAAATCTTCTATTTACTTTGAGAAAAGAGATCCACAAACGGGCTTTCTCTGCAGGCTCATTTTCTAAGTGCTCTGTAGACATAAAATGAAGCCACAGTACGGTGGCTTTATCTGTGCCCTCAAAGATAGTTCCTTCCTGGAAATAAAGAAACCACCAAACCGCGGGCCACAGTCTCCCTGGCTGGCTAATCAATTCACAGTATTCAGCATTGGCAGCATTGTTGGGAGTAGCTTCGGCCTTGGGGTCCTCGTCTGGGCTGCTGAAAGGCAAATCGAACTGTCCACATGCTGTGTGAATAGAGGCCTCCCGGCCAGCTGTGCACACCCTCCTGTCTTCTGCCCGCTCCTCCTCCTCCTCCTCTTCCTCTGGGGCCTTCTTTCACTGGGCGGTGGAATCCAGCATACAAACAAGGTCAAGGAGCTTTGTAAGAGGAGAGAGTGACATTTGCAAAGGAAACAAACACTTCAGTGGGCGCTCTCAGAGGAAGGGCTAAGAGCCTGTGAGGAGGAGGTGATGTCACCCTGGGTTTCCACAAAGGAGCGCAGGGCCTTTTCTTGCAAATAGAGATGACATCATTCTCAAATGGAGGCCTCTCTGTTTTATCTTCTTTTTAGTATTAACAAGATTTCTCAAGGCTCAAGCGTCTTCCAAAATTGGTTTGGGAAGAGCGTTTTGAAAACAGAATCAAGACCCTCCTTGACCAGCTTGGTTTGCAAGTGAGCCAGCCCTCCTTGGCTGCCTGACATGCGGGCGGCCCTGTACCGAAGGGCTTCTTAAAAGCTTACCTTGGAACACTGGCCCGGAGCCTCTATGAGGCCAGCCGTGTTTCTCTTCAATCTTCTCTGTTCTCTTTCAAATGGCCTTTCAGTGGATTCTGTTTATTGTTGGACTTTTAGGGGAATTCCTCCTAATTTGTCATTTTTAAATTTTCTTTTATGACTTAGGGTATGTGAAGTAAAACAGGAAAATGAGGTGAAGTCTTGGGGCAGAGAAAGATGAAGTCATGTATCTGTGAATCTGGAGCTGTGAATGGTGTCCCAAACGATGCAAGGGTTTCAAAGGCATAGAGCACAACACTGTACTGTCAGCCTTTTACTTGGCGATGTGTGCACACCAGATGGTTAGGAAACAGTTGTAGAAAGTTAACAGAAATGCTGAATGGGGAAGCTCCTACCGTCAGGCTTGTAAGGAAGCCATACAATGTTGGGAGAATCACTGTGTGGTTTTAGAGGCATAAATGAATGATCAACACAAGAATCAGGAGATGATGCCTGTATTACTTGAGCGAAGGAGGGAGAGGTGAGCGTAATATTACGAAGCGCAAGGACCTGAAGCTACACAGACCTGCTGAGGCTCTGCGCCCTAGATCTCTGAAAGCCAGCTGGGCGAGGTTAGCTTCACATAGCAGCCATTTTATTTTTATTTTTTTACATTTTTTAATTGAAATCTTTATTGGTACATTACATATACACATCATGAATGCACCCGACAATGAGAATTTGTACCAGTATATGATACAACTTAATTCTGATTTCTTCCCATTGCCCTATCCACCCTACCACCCCCACCCTGTATATACATAAACTTTTTGTTTCCTTTATTTTTTGTTATAATCTCATTATTTTTCCCCCTTCACCCTGTTTCGCTTTGAGTATTTTCTATTGCACAATATATAACATACAATTCTGGAACTCATTTACATCTTTATTTTCTCATACCAGAGAAAAATATTTACCTATCTGTGACCTATTTATTTCACTTATGAGGATAACCTCAAGGTGTGTCCATTTAAGTATAAATGATTCAAACTTATCATTTTTTATGGCAGAGTAATACTGCATTCCGTAGAAGAACCACAACTTTCTTATGCAGTCTCCAGTTGATGGACAGTTCGGTTGTTTCCAAGATTTAGTAATCACAAACTGAGCTGCTATAAACATGGGTGCACATATGTCACTGTGATATGAGTCTTTTAATTCTTTTGTGTATACACCTAGCAGAGTGATGGCTGAGTCAAATGGGACCTCCATTCCTAGCTTTCTGAGGACTCTCCAAACTGATCTCCACAGAGGTTGTACAAGTCTACAGGTCCCACCAACAGTGGAGAAGGGTTCCTTCTTTTCCACAGCCTTGCCAACATTTGTTGCTAGCAGCCATTTTATTAAACCGGGGGCAGGGGGAGGTGTCACTGGAGAGATTATAGTTGAAGAAGTCGCAGGTCATAGTGACAGAGGGGACTGAAAGGGACTATTATGGGTTGTGGATCATGAGCAGGAATGTAGGATTCCAGAGTCAAAATGGCTGACAACCACAGGTAGCAACCATCCATGACTCCAAAGCAAAGACACCAGACTGGGTGGGAGCTTTGTGATAAATTCTGGTGCACCGTTGTCACATTCCCTTTTCTTCAAGGCCATAACTTAGCATCTCAATTTTCATGTTTGAAAATCATCTTAAGACCCTTTCATCACTGAATGTTTATTTTCTTGGTGGTTTGTCCTAAGCCTTGCTTCCACATGGGGGAAAAAAACAACTTTGCAAGAACCTGGAGGTATGATACCTGCAGAGAAAGTGATTTTGTGACATGTGGTCAGCAAGGATTGCAAGCCTCACTCCGGGTTGGGCTGTGAATTATATTGTCTGGTCCTGCTGTCCTCTCTGCTGTGGTAGAACTGCTTTCACACTGTCACTTCTTGCGAGGCTGTGAAAAATGTAAAGTCACACGGAGAAAAGCAGTGAAACACTGCTCGCCTGCATTTAAAGTAACTTCTTTATGACCACGAGTGTATCTTGAATTTTTCAAGTCTGTAAGCAGACTCGTAGTATAACTAGGAAGTAAAAACATGCAATCTCATGGTTGTTATTATAGCGTGATGTGAGCTACATCTTATTTGGTTTGGACAGGTCTTCAGAAAAAGAAGAGTTTTAAAAAACCATGAATTGTGTTTAAGTTAAAAAGTATTCCCCTAATACTAACTAACCTTCTCTCTTCTCACATTTACACATGTGATACACTGTCTTGTTTATTATGGTGATTCTACCCTACTTGATATTTTAAAAATCTTTTTAAAGATGAATATTGGAAACTCAAAAATATTTTAATGTGAAACCAAGGCACAGATTTCTGCGTTACAATACTCTATCTTAATTGTATTTATGAAAAATTTTCAAAGGAGTTCTATTTATGATAATAATTTTTTAAAAAATCTGTTTATGAAGTTGGGAGCAGTGGTGCGTGGCTGCAGTGGCTGCAGGAGGCTCAGGGGGAGGATTGCTGGAGCCTGGAGTTAGATGCCAGCCTGAGGAACATAGCAAGATCTCGTCTCACAAAATGAATCTGTTTATCAATAATGCCTCTTTTGGAATAATAACATATTAAGAAATTCCTACCTCTCTGTTTGCCTTGGCTTCAGAGATTTTCCAGCGAAGTCCCAGGGATCAGAAGCAATATTAAACATATGCAGACCTTTCAGAATGAGTGGAAAAGCTAACTCCTGACGTTTTCTCCTCCTTGACAACAACAGTAAACACACGCAGTTGACCTGCATTTAATGCTGGCTCTGAGTCTTTAGTGAGGGCCTTTTAGTCTCGCATCCCAATTCCCAGGCCCTGACCATTTGAAGAAGTTTGAGTCCTATTTCCAGTGCTACACTTTGAACAGTTTCAGAAAAAAAAAAAAAAAGAAAAAAACCCTGAAACCACCATGACCTTCCCAAATCATATATTGCACAATTTGGAATAGCCCTTGAGATTTAAGCCAAAAGGAAGGGCCTTCTGGTATCTTCTGTTTGTGTTCTGGTTTCCTAGCAGTAACATCACAGATAGCAATTTCACATACTTTCTGGGGAATTCCACACTTTCTCTTTCGTACCACACGAAGAAAGAAACTACATGCTTTTATTAAAAAAAAAAAGTTTCAAATATTGTAACAGCTAAAGATGACTAAACTCAAGAGAGCAAACATGAAGTTCAGCTTAGAGCACTACTTTTTGACGTCAAATGTTTCTCTTTTTAAGCATTTACTTAAAAATCACTATATTTGTTCCAAACATTATGTATCCAAGGACTTATTTTATGTGCGTGCTGCTGTGTATTTAGACAAACTAAGGCTAATCATGGTCTCTCCAAACAAAGAATGAGTCTCTGGTATAGAATTATTTCAGCTCTGAAGAAGATAATTTGACATTCTGTATAAGTAATGACATTAATATATGTAGTCCTTGATTTTCATCCTTCCCATAATATGAACTACTCACAGGCTAAGACACATAGATTTTACCACCTAAATGTTATTTGAACTTTATCCTGCGAGACTAAGTATGCTCAACATAAACTATGTTGCATTGTAAAAAATTAATAAAAATATGATTCAATGCTTAGGACATTGATTTCACAGCTGATCTATTGGTTGTATTGGAGGTATTAGTATTTGTCTAAAAGGTGATTACCATGTGCTGAATGCTTTAAAACATGATCTCATGTCTCTTCTCAATAATTCTCTGAAATAAGCATTATTATCCCTATGATATGAATGGAAAAAGGAGAAAGGGGTGGCGGAGAAGTTCAGTGACTTGTCTAGACTCACAAATCCAGAAGTGATGCAGTCGGGTGCCCAAGTGAGCGTGTGTTGCTACTCCCCAAAGCCCTCTCCTCCCATAGCTGCATTTTGTCTACAAGTAAGCAGGTTTTCTCCTCATGGCTCATTATGAAGACCATGGCATGATATTGCAATGCAAAGGAGTTCCGAGCAAATGGTAGATAAATATATGACTAAGTTCTCAGAATAACATATATTTTAAAGATACATTTGTCATATTTCCTCAATAAATAATCTCCTGGTTCCCAGGGCTCCTCATTAAATCACAAAATTCATCCTTTAAGAAGCAATAAAATGCAGGAACTCATGGCCTGGCAAAAAACTAACTCAGAATAGCTGTTTTGTCTGTCCTTTAATTTTTATGTTTTGCTGTGGCCCAGTAAACCACAGGCCTCATGCAGGATGAACATATATTTTATCACTGAGCTACACCCTGTGCCCTGTTTTAGTACTCATTTAAATAGTGCTCTTCCTTTGGAATTGCTCCCTACGGTTGATGGAATTAGTAGAGCAAGGAGAAGCCATGGAGACTTTGGCTGCTACCAAAGCTTAGTTACACCAGCTAGCTCATAAGAGGGAACAGTTGTACCAGTGAAGAAAGAGACCCAGAAATAGACTGGCTTGGCTGAGCATGGAAGACGGTGACTGGATGGAGCATGTAAGAATTGGATAAGGTCGTTGTTTTGCATCCTCTGAACCAGGGACCTAGGTTAGCTGGTGCCTGCAGCCCTTGGTGTGATACTCACAGGAAGCCCCTGGAGGGTTGGAGGACATCACCATGTCGTGTGGTGTGTGTGCGTCCACTTGCTGGCATGGAGTAACCTCCTTGCACAAGAGTGCAGGGTTGGAGGACACATAAAGAGGAGAAGCTGAGATTTTCCCTCAGAGAGGCAGCCTACCCAACAGCTCCAATTGAGAGAATGCAGCTTTTTTAGGGCTAAATACTTCTAAATAGGATCACACGTTTCCTGCTTGGGGTTTTAAAAAATTAGCTATTAGTAGCTTTAGGCATAAGTTTAGGTATAACTTATATCAGGGGAAATTAGTTCCATTGCCTCAGTTTCATTTTATTTCCTTGGCAGATATTTTAAGATAAAGATAACAGACAGAGAGAGAGAAAAAAAGAGAGACATACACAGACACACGCAGAAAGATGATGATAAGGATGATGATGAATTATGCATTTATTTCTCCTGAAGAATTGTACACAAAAAATTTCTACTAGGAAAACATGTTTTAGTTTCTCTGGAATGAGTAGATTAGATGGGAATGAATATAGTTAATAAAATTAAAAGATGATGAGATTAGCTCTATCTCTTAGGTTAAAATAAAGGATCTCATTCTTTTGTATGCAGGAAACTGAAGTATGTAATATGTGAAAACTCCTAAAATATAGCTACATTGCATTTATTTCTTTTAGTGGCATGCTAAAATGAAGAATTTCAGTATTCAGATAATCTAAGATAGCTACATGGCTCTTATCTTAATTTTGAATATTCACATATCAAGCTGTATACTACTTTAAGTCATTTTATCCTATGGACAGCATTGATTTTTGAGCTTTTTTTGTCTATTATCCAAGTCACTAATTTCATGTTGTGGCTTATTCTTTTGCTTTTTTTTTCTTTTTTTGGTTGTCTTTATCTTTACAAACAATGACCAGTAGTCTATATTTAAACTCAGTCACATAAATGGATTATCATTAAGTTGGGGTCAGGGGTGAGTGAAATCCATATGGAAGATGACACCATTTAACCCTCCTGATGCCCCACAGTTACAATCTCGATGGTTTCACTGTTAGTTCTTGGATCACCTCTGTCCTTCTAATATAAGACTGGACTTAGGTTGGTCTCTAGTCTTCTCTGCAGTCAGACTCTCTTTTCTTAGCTTATTCTTCACCAGTCATCATTCAGTCACAATAGCAAGTAACCAGCACAAAACGGGGAGAGGAAAGCTCACCAGATCACACCCATTCAGAGAGAGTACCACTGGCAGGAGTTAGGCCATCTTGTTTATAAGGAGAAGAGGCTACATTCCCTTTCTAAGACTGCAAACACAGAGTACAAACTAGCCGGCTCTCAATAGAAATTCCTTCTCTTTTTCCCTTAAACCTATGGTCAAAACGTTGACATGGCCATCCTGACAGTAGTCTCTCACTCTGACTTTCTTCCTGAAGTTTCTGCCAGGAACTTTTGGTTTTCCATAACTTGCAGATACCTGACTACCATCTCTGCCTCCCTTTTGATGTGACTTTCTTTCTTCTGTGTGTCTGGATCCAAATTTTACTCTTGAAGACATCTGTCCTTGGATTTCAGTTCTGCTGTGACCCAGAATGACTTGTCTGAGACTTAATGACATCTGGAAAGAACCTGGTTCTCAATAAGGCCACATATTCTGAGGTTTCTGGTGGATGTGGATTTGGGAAAACACTACTTACAACAACATAGTGCATTCTGTGGCTTTTTCTTTTCTTTTCTTTTCTTTTCTTTCTTTTTCTTCTCTCTTTGATTCCCAGGTGTTATTCTTTCATGTTTTCTTTTGTTTCCCTCTTATTTCTTCCTTTTTCCTAGAGAGAACTTTGCATTCCTTGGCATTTATATTTCCTGATTTTCTTTTTCTATTTCATCTGCAGATCACCTCAGCTTGTTTGTTCTTGTATGACAACCCATAAAATCCCTTAGAAATTAATCTGCATATGCTTAAGTTGACAGGTGCTTCCATCCTTAGTTTAATCTTCAGAGAAGACTAAAGACCAGGTTTTAGTCTAGTTTCTCTTTAAAATTCCTTTAATTATATTAGTGTATTTCTTATGGATACACAAAGGAGAGGCCTGTGGTCTGCAGGAAATAGTTCATCTTTCTTTGGGTCGACTCCCTCAAATTCTTAGCTCTTTGTTATCAGTTCACATCACTTCTGCTGTGCGGAGTCCTCCCTGGTAACCTCTCCATGACCTTTAGCCCTCCGCAGTTTGCTTTTTTGTGTGTGAGAGGCAAGTGCTGTGCATCTCAACATATTACAGAACAGATAGGAGTTTTCAGTTCTAGAAAAACTATTAGCAGGCCATTCATTTTGGCCAAGTATCTGAGCATATCATTTATTATGTTTAATGTCTTTTCTTTTATTCTCCTTTGGCTTTTTGACATCATATTAACACCCACTGATATTTGTAAGGCATTCCCTCTGGAGATTAGGACACATGTACAACAGTGTCGTGCTTGGGTTACTTCTCTCTTCTTTCCCTCCAGCCTCAGTGGACGTTCCACGCTGGAACCCTTCTGATGCTGTTGGTTTATGGGATTACACCTATGGGAAGACGCCCATTGTGAAGAGCTGACTAAACTTGAGCAGTCACAGGGCACTGCAGAATTTACTTTTTAAATTCTGAGCCTCTCATCCTGTTTGGCTCTTTGATTGTTGGTTTCCTTTTATTAAAAACACACATGTACTCAAGAGGGTGGGATACACATAGGAGATCACTGTAATGTTTTTAATTCTGTTTTGTAACTCATGGCTTACTTTAGACCAAAAAACAGTATTGGTAAAATTTTTATGAAAAAATTCAAATTAGCCACACGAATAAACAGATTTAGCAGCAGCTTTAAACTCTTCCTTGTTATGAGTTTGGTAGATCAATGTGCTTCCTGCTGATAAAGTCAGCACTTCCTTTCAGCTGATGACTAGGATTTTGGAGGAAAATAAAATCAAGTCCATTATCAGCCTCCAGTAAAAGTTTTATAAAGATTAACTATGCAAAATTAAACCTGTACAATAAGTATTATTATATTTCAGTTTAACTAAAGTCAAAATTATGTTAACATATTCGATTTTGTCAGCTGTGTCTCAGAGTCAATGAAAGGATTTTTTCTTTGTTTACTTTTTCCCAGTTGCTATGGTGACTTTTCCTTAGTCAGTGGGGACAGAACAGTAATAAGAGCAGTGTTCAACCCTGCCATTCCCATGCCTTGGGTGATGTAGTCAACAGGCATAATGGAGCGAATACACAGCCAGAGATGAGTGTTGAGACAGGGCGTCATGTCCCTAGAGCAGCCATGTGCTGACAGCACTTGCACAAGTCACCTTTGGGGCTCACCCTACTCATCTCTAAAATGGTCCTAGCTTTATTATTCTTGTCTACTTCATACTGTGTAGAATTTTAAATGTTAATGGACTTAGTAAAAGCATTCTGAAAATTAACATACACATACAGTCTTTTTAAAAATTTATGGTAGCTTAGTAAACAACTGAATTCTTACTTCTTCTATAGCTAGTCATGGATTTTTAGCCAGTAATTCCTCCTCTAGGTCTAAGTCTTTCTCTGATTTTGCTCCATATCTGTATAAAGTCTTATCCAGCATGTGTAGAGTGATTATTGTGTACAAAACACTTAGCTACAAAACTTGTTCTGATTGCTTCGTTTAATCTATATGACAACCCTAAGTGATAGGAATTAATACTGATGTAGATGAAATGAAGATTAGAGATGTTAAATTACTTATCTTTTAAGCCAAAGTCAGTATTGGAACCCATTTTGCCTATGCCATAGCCTAAATTTTATTGGATAGACTAGAAGTTTTCTGATACAAATCAAGATATTCTGACATCATGTCTCCCTGATAAAAACTTTATTATTAACTAGATACAAAAGGCCACTTCCTCTACTTCTAAATATGTAACTTTCTTAAGTTTTTATTCATCACAGCCTTATTCTTTCTTTAGCACGTATTTTTATCATTTAGTCATTTTTTAATGTTGAAGGTACTGATAGTCTAAATGTTACCTCCCATGTTATTTTCTCATAGTTGCTGGGTTGATGTAACTTGTCTCTTTTACTCTCACTTCTCCCCAATCAGCTCCTGTGACTTCAGTCACATGCCTGAAGTTACAAGTGTGACTAACAAGCCCGAGTCATGTATTCTCATTTGCAGTGTGCTATAAACTAATATGTAAAGATGAAAAAGCATTCACAGTTTTTCAAAGGTGAAGTTGCTCTTTGCAAATGGAAATTTTAAAAAAGCAAAATAACTGTATTGATGTGCAGCAGGGCATGTATGTAGTTTCCATCACTTTGCTTCTCTAGTGGCATGTACACAATACATTCTGAATGAGTGCCTGCAACCAGAAAGGTTTTTTTTTTTAGTTTTTTTGAGATGGGGCCTTGCTTTATAGTTCAGGCTGACCCTGAACTCAGCAATCCTCCTGCCTCTGCCTCCCAAGTGCTGGGATGACAGGTGTGAGCCACCATGCCCCGCACTGTGGTATGTGGTACTGGTTGCTGGTGGGTGTGAGTCACCACGCCTGACATTGTTGTACATAGTTACTGGGATCAAACCTGAGCCCTTGCACTTGCAAGGCAAGTGCCAGAACCACTGAGCTAAATCTCCGGCCCATCAGAAAGTTATTTTACTTTTGTAAAATTTAGAATTATGGAGTTGACTTTTTGTCATAATTATCAGAATTAACTTTATCTTCTAGTACTTTATAATTTTTACTCTAAAAAGTCACTAAATTCATATTACATTTTGCATTTGATGCGAACTTTGAAATCAAATGCACTACCTCTTGATGTTTTAAACTTCACATGTAACGGAAACAGGAAGGAGAAAAAGGAAAGTTCAGTGTCTTCAAGCTCCAGAAGTTTCTGTGTCTCATTTTTTTTTTTTTACAGCTACACTGCATTGTCCCCAAGCAGATTAACACTCATGATAATACTGGAATTTGTCTTTAAAAAGCACACACATGTGCTGTGGATGAGAATAGATATGACAAACCTAAAAATATAATTTTGCTCTTTGTTTTTTAAAAAGCAAACTTTATTCAATGCCAGGGAGCAAACCTCTAGCAGGGGTAGGCAGATACTCTTCCACTGACCTACACAATAGTCCTTAAACAAACCTTGTTTATTGTTTCTTTTAAATATTAAAAGGAAGGACAGCTATAATTTTTCAAAGCTTCATTGCAGGCCAAGAATCTGATAGTATCATTACTGGGTACAGTAACTGGTTTGAGGCTCTGAGTATCCTGTTATTCACAAAGGAATTTACAAGGAAACCTAAAACAACTGGAAAAGAAAATGGAAAAATGCTATAAGGGGTTTCAGATGAGTCAACTATGATTTCTATGATTTCAGAAAGGCTGAACTAGAAGAGCTGATGAACTGAACAGTCAAAAAGGCAGAGGTGAAATGCTCGGGCTTCCCTTTCCTTTTTCTCTTTTATATTTTGTGGCCTTAATGTTATATTCTTCAAAAGCCTTTTCCATTGGATTATTTATTCGATGCAGTGGACATCAAAACCCATGAGCTGAGTATGGAGATAAAATGACTTCACTGACCTATAAAGTATTTTGGTAAAAAGTGTTACATCTTAATACTAGGTTGCTCAACTTTAGGAAGGATCATTTGATGGAATTGGCTCTTAATGGTGCTTGCTAGAGTCAGGCAGTGGTACTGAAAATATATGCACTTGGCTGATTTTGGCTTCCATGTGTTGTTGTAGAAAGACAAATATTTTTTAATCTTTTATGAAACTTATTTTTTAGACACTGCCCACAGTTTATAAATGATATGAACACATGTAATTTAAAATAGCATTTTCATACAGCTTTAGCTACAAATAAAAGGACTTTATAGGACATGGGAAAGATCTTTCCCTGGACAGCGCATTCTGTTTGTTTGTTTGTTTATTTGTGTTTTTTGTTGTGTTGGTCTTTGCATTGAGCTCAATTACCCAGCCTTTTTAACATTTTTAATTTTGTGACAAGGTCTTGCTAAATTGTTTAGTTGCTCATGCTGGGTTGGCATTCATGGTCCTTCAGTCTCAGCCTCCCACAGTGATGGGATGAGAGGCACATACCACTGTACCTGGCAGGGGGAGCAATTTTAAAATATAGAAACAGAGGCTTTTCAAGGAAGGAAGAGACAGGAAACTCAAGAAGGTAGCAGCACTTTAACCTGAAGTCTAGTTCTCAGCCTGAAATGAACTTGGAAATAATGTGCTAGCAACGAGGAAACTGAAGACCCCATGATATGAGGGTTCCAACACGGCTCACATACCCCATCATACTTTCTCTGCTGTCATTCTCATCATCTAAATATTGTGCTAAAACCCCAAAACTTTGATTGACATGTTGTAAAAGTACCGAAGACTTGAAGAAGTGCACCAAACGTTGTTTATACAGTAAATATTTCTTTAAAAGAATAGATTTACTCAGCTGTAATTAAGATGTTTTTCTTTCCTTCTTTCTTTGATGCTGGGTGTGGCACTCTCCTCATGCTGAATGGAGTTTTCCCCATTTCCCCCTATCATCAGCTTTAGTGCAAAAATCTTGTCATTAGGACATATGCTCAGCGTGTATCAATATCTCCATCTTCTGAACTCTGACCTGCCTGCATAGCACTGAGCTAAACTCTCATGTTCTTCGCATTGTTTTTGAAGTGTACAAACTTTATTACAACTTAATGAATTTCTCCTCCGTTAATATTGCATGCTTTCAGTTACCTTTGGTGAGTTGGATTTTTTTTATCTTTTTTCCCAGTAGCAGCTGGCCCTTTTGAACTGACAGTGTTCTGCTGTTTGAACAGGTTGTGGTGGGGAGATGCTTGGAACCATGGGCTCCTTCAGCAGCCCTGGGTACCCCGGAAAGTATCCCGCCAACAAAGAATGCATCTGGTACATCCACACTGCTCCAGGAAGCAGAATCCAGCTCACCATCCACGACTTTGATGTGGAGTACGAGACAACATGCCATTATGATGTCCTGGAGGTAAGGAGGAAGAGGGTCATGAGCATATCCTGAGACAGACTAGGGAAGAGCTGGAGGTCACTGCAGAGACCCCCCCCACTCCTTCGTGTGGCCAGCAGTGCTCTTTTCTTAGGCATTCTAATTGAGCATCAACCTTTCACACGTAGGGTCAGAAACATGGAATTAATATCTGTTTGAGTTTCCCTTTGAGGAACTTTTGGGCAAGTCAAGCTTCTAGAACCGTCCAGAGGTCATCCCCTGAGGACCTTGGCCCTCTAACTCTTCTTCCCACAAATGAGCTTCATGCTAGGGGTGGTGTGTACCCCACACTATCTGGGAAAACTCCCTTCAGCATGTGGAGAGTAGATGCTGGCTGTAAGCACAGGAGCCGTGGCCCAGAGCTGTGGCTGCTGTGGGAAGGGTCAGCAGGGTACATCTGCTGCAGAGGCTTTTGCTTCAACAACAGCCATTTAGATAATGTGGGGCAGCACTGAGAGGGTGCAGCTCAGAAAACTAAGGTTGTTTTTGTGAACCTTGGGCCCTCGACTTCATTATCATCAGCTTTAGTGCAAAAATCTTGTCATTAGGACATATGCTCAGCGTGTGTCAATATCTCCATCTTCTGAACTTTGACCTATCTGCACAATTTCATGGCTTCAGATTCAAGCAGAAAACTCATCACCTTAGCTTTAGGGATTGCTAGCGCACATCCTGATAAAGATTGTGTATCTAGTAAGATTTTAATTCCCTTAGGCAAAATGTTTTTGCATTGCTTCATTTTACTGCTGTATCTTTGTACCAGAGTAGTTGGTAAACAGTCAACATGTTTTTGTAATACATGAAAACATCCAAATCTCTGACTGACACACTGAAATAATGCACAGTGGTAGTGTTTGACAGAGGGATATTTACAATCATATTTTCTTTCTCACCTTTCCCATGAAGTAAAAGAAAGATTTTATCCCCACAGTATAGTTATCAAAACTGAGGCTCAAATTAACCCAGGGTGACATGGATGGTAAATGGCAGAGGCAAGGAGTGAACCTGGTCCCTCCTCCATGCTCCGCATAAAGCAGCTGTAGTTATACACAGTGTGCAAGAGAATGAAAGATGTAGAGGGCACTTAGAAGATCTTCGTTTGAGCCAGGGATTTAGCATAAGTGGTACCGCGCCTACCTTGGAAGCACAAAGGCTCTAGTTCGACGCCTGGTACCACATACATACAAAAAAATTTTTATTTGATAGAACATAACTTCTTACTGTGAAAAGAAATGGAGCTCTAGAATCATCTCCTTGATGAGTAGATGCAGAGTCATGAAGGACTATGTTTAGCAGCTGAGTCCCTCTGCAAAGGGGCAGCACTACAGAAATGAAATCAGAGACAGAGCTGGGGAAGGCTGTGGGTAACACCTGTACCCTGGTCTTCATAGAAGTATGTTCATTGCTCTCATGATTCCATCTCAGAGGAGAAATGCTTTTTAGGAGGAGAGACCATGGTACCTCCCAAAATTCACCCTCAGTATGAAGTAGGAATAACACGCCCACGTGGAATGTTCCAGTGGTTTCTCTCGCCAACAAGGATATGATTCGGTACATAAAACGTCTTCGCACTTACAAAGGGCTGGCAGCAGATTGTCCTCAGTGATGTGCAATGTTCTAAACCCTTCATTTTCATATCCCAAAGTGCATGTGACTGTTGCCCACTTGGCAAAGTGTAAGTGGGCTCATTGTGCTTTGGGTGTTGTCACACCCTGTACGTGAGAAAGCAGGAGCAGGGCTTGCTGCTTCCAAGGAGTCTCAAGAGCCCAGGGCCAAATTCAGGGACGCCAGGGAGCAAATGGCAATCAAGAGAAAGGGTCCTTCACTTGCGCATAATTGTGTTTGCAGAAGTGTCAGCCTGGTGTTTATTTTTTTGTGTGTTTATTTTTGTTGAGACCAGCTGACACTGCAGGGCGCTCCAAAGTCCTTTCAAAATGAGGGTTGGGGAAATATTTAGTGGCCCCTAGATATCTATGGAAAATATTTGCCTTAAGGCTGAAAGGAGTAGCCCCTTGACTGCACTTCAACCTCGTTTCATTTCTTCAAAAATGCCCAACTCAGATGAAAGTGCTGTAACAAATTTGGGGTAATGATGATAGAATAATTTTTCTAGTACTTAATCACTGATAACACATTGGCAGTAGATTTCAAAATTTGTTATCCCCAAGGAAGTGTGGTCTAGAAACATGGCTAACTCTTCCAGCCTGGACCCTCATCCTTGTTCTGCTGATCACAGCCAAGTAGAACCTTCCTGTCACCAGGTGGAGGACATACTGGGATTCACCAAAGTTTAATCAGAAGCCAGTTTTTCCCTCCAAAATGACAGGCCAGGAAGTGGCCAGTTGCACAAAGCAACAGCCGTGTGGTTACTCATAACTCCGGAATGCTGACTTGATTGTAATAATAAATGGAGCTAACAGAGCAGAAAGAAATGTTCAAAACAGATTAAAACCATAGCTTTGAAATGTTCTCCATCCTGAGTATAGGCTAAAAATACATTTTAATCTCTGATCATCAGAACAATTCTATTTCCTAAAAAGTATAGTCATATGCCATAGTGCAGTGAACCACGCCCTGAAACCTTTCCATCTTTTTCCTCTTCTGAACATATTCAGCTGTTGGTTTTATGTGTGGAAACCAAAATTGCCATTTTTTTGTTTTATGACCGTCTCTGAGAAAGCTCTGAAGAGAGAGCCGGAGGTGACATCCAGTAGGAAAGGGAATCCACGACTTGCAATAAGCCAGCACAATTGCTCGCTGTGGGCAGTTAGCACAGTCCGGCTTCTCCACAGCGGTCATTTATGAGCTTGGCCCAGGGAGAGGGAAACCAAAGAATGTTCAAAGTGGCAGTGTTTATTCTTCTGGAGGCTCGCAGACCCGGCCAACTCAGAGCCATTATGTTTGTGATCTCGAGGGGACGCATGAGCAGGGAACACAGAGGCTATTTTGCCGACGTGTGGGTTTTCTTTGTTAGGACTGAGAGCTTATGCTCAATGTTCTCTCTGAATGTGTGCTGGGTATCGGGCCGGGTGATTAGGAGCACATGCTGTGGGAAGCAGGCTGTGCGGGTGGACGGGAAGTGGGCAGGGGAAAGGGACTCTCACGCAGGAGCAGCACTGTCTCTTGCATTTGCATATGTGTACGTGGAAAGGGCCACCCGAGGCTCTTCCCGAAGTCCTGGTTTTGATTGCCCTGAGAGGGCCACACAAACATCAGCTCCTGCTAATGAAAATAAGCCCGAAGCCATCAGCCTGCTTCATTCCTTTGTAATTACAGCCCTTGTGCTCAGCCCTCTGGGAAACAGCACTTTCATTCATTTTGGCCCCCACTGCGTGGCTGGGGGGAGTTCATCAGACAAAGGCATCATTATAGATTCCAATCATGCACTCTTCCCCCAAAGTAGGCTTCTTGTTCTCACTGTCCGCCTGGAGGACTCTTGAGTGATTTCCCCTTCGTCAGCTCAGGTCCTGAGGGAGGGCTGGGTCTCCAGGGGCCCCTAAGAGAGACCTTCCTGAGAGCCACCTCCCTGGCTTTGGCCCTGAGTAGAGATCTGTGTGCCTGTGAATGGGAGCGGGGTCTGTGAGGGGCTCGGATACCAACGCCCTTGATAACTGTCACCCAGCGTGGTCTGTCCTTCACAAATTCAGTTTTGACAAGAACTGAGGACGGGGAGGTTAGCGACTTCTGTTCAATGCTTAGCTTCATCTCACCCCAAGCAGGGTCCAGGCCAGATCTAGGGGCTGGAGTTTGAGACCTCCTAGAAGTGAAACCAAGAGAAATCTGGCCCGAGGAAAGTGTCCCACAGCAGCTGGATCCCAGGAAGACAGAAAATGAGCAAATTTCTGGGTGTCACAGGGTCTGAAGCAGCTACAGCAGCCATCTGGTTCTGGGGACAGGGTCTAGGGGGTTCCTGAGCAGAAGAAGTTGGTCAAGTGCTGGGAGAGGCGGGCAGGTTCTGCAGAGCTCCTTTCATTAGGTGCTGTAGGACACGCTTCTGTGGGTCACATTTCCCTCCCTCTGAAGATCCAAACTTGACGCCTACTCTTACAAAACACTGTTTGTAGGGTGCATGGAAATTCTTAAAAATGTAAGTAGAAAATGAGTAGCCAGCAGTAAGCTCAACTTTCATAAATTAAATGACTTTCTGTTAGGACTCTTCCAACACACCCCTAATATAAGAGATAGAAAAATCAGACTTAAGTTTGTATTATCTGCAGCACTACCAGAGCAAACAGAGTATTTGAGAGACATAAGAGTGAGGCAAAAGGAGGACAGAAAGGGTTCTGCAGCCATCCATCCAGTCCCCTTCTGTTATCCGGGTGATGAATCGAGCCAGAGTCTTTTGGGTGAGGCATCTCGTGTGTTCCGAGGTCGGAGGGATAACCCTTGAGAAGGCGGCGTGAGTTCCTGGTCCTTCTACTCCCAGGCGGCTGTCTCCACCTCTAATCATGACAGATTCCAAGAGGCAGTGGTTGAAAAGCAGCCGTGGGGAGGGCTGAAGTGGTTTCAATATGTCCTCCACTAAGACACTTTTCCTGTCTCACCCGTCCTAGGTCTACGGGGGCCCCGACTTCCACTCTCCCAGACTCACCCAGCTGTGTGCACAGAGATCCTCTGTGACCCCCATGCAGGTCTCCAGCACCGGAAATGAGCTCGCCATCCGATTTAAAACTGACAGCTCCATAAACGGGAGAGGCTTCAATGCCTCCTGGCAAGCCCTTCCCGGGGGTAAGTGAGAAGGAGGTACCCTTCAGTGCTGAGGAAGCTCTGGTTGAAGCCGTGCGACGTGCAGGGAGAAGGGACCAGAGTCCCCGCTGACTGTGGAGTTTCCAAGATGGCTGATGCTGCTTCCGCTCTTACACCTCCCTCAATAGTCTGGTGGAGTGGTCACTTCTCCATTTCCTCACATGTGTGAAAACAGAGGTACAGGTGTGCAAGTCCACAGTGAAGGCAGAGCTGGGGCATTGGCCATGTTCATTTGCTTGCCAAGGTCCTGTGCCCACTCCCCAGGCTCAGATCCTCGAGTCAGTAAGTACCAGGTCACCTTGGGCCACCATCTAGACCTTTGGTTCTTAGCACATATGAGCTCTGCAAACACTTTGAATCTGTCATTTCCAAGGAACGGGCATGTGTTGTGTGCTGACTTTCACTCCAGAGTCTTAAATAGTCTAAATTAGTTACCTGTTGTAGATTTTTAAATGACACATTTGGGCACAAAACATTTTACTATATTATATTATGGAACTACTAATAATAGTGATGTTTGTGGAACACTTTCTGTATGCTAGCTACTTTTCTATTTTTCAAGGATTATCTCATTCATACTTATAACTATATACTATGAAGGAAGTCTATTCATATCCTCACCATAGAAGTGGGGAAACTCAGACTTAGAGAAGTCAGTGATTTGCCCTCAATTCCACAGCTAGAAATGACAACACAGAAATGTGACATCAGGCCCCTTTATGTCACCTCTTCTTCAACTCCAAGGTAACATGGCCATCATGCGGAGTCTGTCTTGTAGTTGGTTATACATGAATCTACACACACAGTGTCTCGATTACCCTCAAACGATTCTTAATTCCTAGAAGACAAGGCTGTTAGGTTT
The DNA here is from genome assembly GCA_004026965.1 of Petromus typicus. NCBI lineage: Eukaryota > Metazoa > Chordata > Mammalia > Rodentia > Petromuridae > Petromus > Petromus typicus. Next base: position 33,568 of record PVIR01015273.1, read on the forward strand.
CTATTAGTAGTTTATATTATCATAAGCCCAAACAATGATGATAATAGAGATAGATATTATACCAACAGGTATTTGATAACATCACAAGAATTAAAAGCAACACAAGTAATTATACTATATCTAGAACATTAAATTTAAAAAATTTCAAAGACAATAAATTGTTAAATCAAATACTGGTAGATTAGCAAATACTTGGAAAAAATGATTAATCTTATATTATTCTGTGTTTTAAAGAGCAATAAAGACATTTCCAGGCTAAAAGTATGATTTCACTGGCACTTATTGTTCATTATTATTTTAAATAACTTTAGAAATCTTTATTTAGAGTGTTTGAAGCATTTTATTAGTGTTATGCAGTACACACCTCCTTAACTTCTATTGGGTGGAAAGAATTGTGACTGCTCTGTCCTTCAAAGCTTTTAACAGAGACCAAACAAAACTAATAGTCAAGAGAAGTAGCGTGCTGACCTATACCTCTACCTACACCTCTACCTACACCTCTACCTACACCTCTACCTATATCTACACCAGGCAAGGTAATACTGCAGTTGTATGCAGCCAGTGACTCCTCTCATTGTTGAACTGGGTTTCCCACTTACAGGTTGTGGCGGAATTTTCCACACTCCCAACGGAGAGATTCATTCTCCAAATTACCCCGACCATTACAGAAGTAACACTGACTGCTCTTGGATCATTCAAGTTGAAAAATATCACCGTGTCCTCTTGAACTTCACTGACTTTGACCTGGAACCTCTCGATTCTTGTATTACAGTAAGTGATGAAAAGTCAGTCATTGCCTTCAGTCATCTGTGGGTCAGAACTTTGTCATATGAGTCCATTTAGTGACTTTATTTGTTAAGAGTGTTCTCTGGTCACTTCACACACACACACACACACACACACACACACACACACACACAGCCAACTCTTAGCACTTAAAATAGGAATACATCTACTTTTTAACCTAAAGACAGAACAGGAAAGGGACAATATCAAGGTTTAGCCGGCAGCTCAGCATCTGCTCAACCATTATTGGCTTTCATGGTGCTTATTACTTCATCATCGGGAAAATGGAGGCAGTAGGTCTCCTTTCTGTTTGTTTGTTTTGTTTTTCCTGAGCATCGTTTTGTGTCCAGATCTGGAGAAGGAAAGAATAGTGTCGGATGTTTCTGTTTTATGTATTTGTGGGTATGTGTTAATTAGGAGAACAACGTTTTTTTTAATCAAAGCTCCCTTCCATATCATTGGCCAGAAGTAGTTACAAAAGAGTTCAGAGAAATAGAGTAGAATGTATTTATACAGTTAGTTCCTGGGATTCTCACAGAGTTCTGTTTTTCTTGAGATCTAAATATCATAATTTGCTCTTTGAACAAATCAGTATTTTGGCAGCAGAAAGAAGAGTGGAAGGTAAGAATGGAGGAGAAGAGCTGTAGCTATTAGCTGGTCATAAGATAAAACACTTCTGTTGTTACCACGTTTTCCATTTCATGGGAAATGAATTAAGTTTTATTTTGTTTTCAATATAAAACTTTGGTTATTGATGTCCTAATGGAAAATTTTCCAAGTATCACTGTATCAATAGATACTTTATTCAAATATAAACAAAATTGCCTTAGTTAATCAATCTTTCTGTTTTAGTTTCCTGATAGCTTTTTATGCAATCTCCAATTGGCTAGCTTCTTAATTTAAGAAAATTAAAAAAATTTTTTTCATATTTTTCCTAAGTAGTCCAATCTGGTGGTGCAATTTCAAGTATTACTTTGCATGGTTGGATCATTGATAAAATCTCAGCTGAATGTGACTCTATCTTCCTTCCGAATGAGCCTTTTGTGTGTAGGCTAGGGAAAGCACGATACAAACATCAGGTATAGGAAGATATCCACTTTTCAATGTGCTGACTTGCAGCAAATCTGAAAAAGACAATTTATAATTTTAGATGACATTTTATATCATATTTCTAAATACAGCAAAGAACTCACAATTTTGTAGGAAATTTCCCAGTTCCTATCTAAGAGCTATAGACACCTTGTCTGGCAGTTTTGCCCATAGATAATTTTCAACAATTCATCTTAGATAAAAATGAAAGTCCAATAGCCTTCACCAAATCGTGCCCTGGCATCAAGTCACTAAAGCAAACCTACTAATACCCCAGCACACTGAGTTCACCGACCATGGGCTTCTAAACAGCTGTGATTACTAAACTCATGAGGATAAAAGTCAAAATTAATAACTTCCAATGGAAGTTGTAAGCTATAAAAAATGATGTTGAAAATGTGAAAAAGAACCAACTGAAAGATTAAAAAATGGTAAGTGCTATAGTGAAAAATTAAGACCCCATCCAAAGTTTTATGTTGTTATTGTTTCTGTGAGTTCTTTTTCTGGGAGTTAGTGTTAGACTGACCTGAAAAGATAAATAATGACCAGAAATACAAGCTGGAAGAATCTGTCAGATAAAAAGCACAGGTAAACAGATTGAAAATGAAAAGAGAGTGTGACACTCATGGGGAACACGTAGAAAAGGTTTAGCATATATTTAATTAGAATGCCAAAGGGACATGAGAGGTAAATGGAACAAAAGCAATATTTAAAAAGCTAAGGACAAAGATTTTTCCAAAGCGGAAGGAAGATATCATTTTATAAATGTGACCCCAACAGGTCAAGCCCGATAAATAGAAAGATACCATGTACAAACTAAAGAAAGAGAGATAATAAATGTTAAAATCAGCCAAGGGAGTGGGCGGGAAGGAAAATGTTACCTTTCAGGAAAAGGCAGACCAAATACTGACTTTTCCACAAAAAACAATAGAAGAAGAAAATAACTAGTAGCCAGGAATTCTACGCTCTTCTTACAAAGCCTTAAAGAAGATGGGCCGGGGAGTTAGCTCAGTGGTTCCGGTGCCTGTCTTGTGAGCTCAAGGGCCTGGGTTCAATTCCCCGGTAACCACATACCATACGCCCAGCAGCAATCAGTACCACACACCACAGTGCCAGGCGTGGTGGCTCATGCCTGTAATCCCAGCACTCAGGAGGCAGAGGCAGGAGGATTGCTGTGATGTGAGCTGGAGGTTGAGCTCAGGGCCAGCGTGAACCACAAAGTGAGACCCTGTCTCAAAAAACCTAAAAAACAAACAAACAAACAAACAAAAAAAACAAAGCCTTAAAGAAGAAAGATGAGAATCACTGGAGCAAAGGAAGGGTTCCTGAAGAGAAGGCCAGAGGTACACCACTCCCAGTCCTGCCTGCAGGGAGCGTCTCTGACCACCTGCCCCTCCCAGAGCTGGAGGGGTGTAGACTGCAGAGCAGGGGGTTCCTCTCTTTGGAAAAGTCTGCCATCTATACAATGTCTTTTCTTTGATAAAATCCATAATGCACAGAATTCAACATGCAGAGAATCTGCCCAAAGCCTGGGTCAAAGACATGTCCCTCGTGGCTGTGTTTTTCCGCTCCCGTGGTCAAGGAAAGGGTTTTCCATCTCCATGGGATAAAACTGCATGTGGTTTTCTCTTCATCGTGGCCATATCTCAGCATGCAGAAGGGTTTGGCTCAACAAACTTAGCAGGAGGGAACAGACCCAGGAAGCGAAACTTTAAAAAATGATCTGGTCAGAGGCATGGAAAGGGGAAAATAAACAGAGACAGGTGCTAGGAGGAGTTGGGTTTGGCAGATAAGCCACAACACAAATGTTCGTGTTGTCAGACTATTGTTTAAACAATCTGTCAGTGTTAGAGAATCCTGTATAAAGTTGTTGGAATAATAACTCAGGCAGCAGGCAGGAGGTGTGGAGAAGCACAGACCTCTCAGCCCTTGGACATAGAAAAGGACATAAGAAAGGAAGTGTGCCCAAGCGTGGGTCACTGTGATGCCAGTCTACGAAACCTCACTCTGTGGTGGATGGATCTGGGGTGCAGACGGGGCCCCACTATTTCCTACTCTGTTGCCTGAGAGAATGTTAAACTTTCAGCTTTCTTTTCTTTCTTTTTTTCCTTTTTTTACGTAAAAAAGTATAATAAAAGAACGTATTTGTTGTTGGGATATTGGAGACACTGGAGGTGCCTTGCTCGCTGTCCTACAGGAAGTCTGAAGTTGGTATTAGCCATGGTCACGGGCAGCTGCTGTGCTCAGAGCACTTTCAGAGAGGTTGTTTGGGAGGAGACTGCGGACCTGTGAGGAGCAGGTCTGACGGAGATAGTGGTGGAAAACTACAGAGCAGGTGGTTTGGGAGAGGGCAGAGATCCTGAGATTTTCTATAGACTCTCAGAAATTATCAGCACACAGGAGGAAAAAGCAGTAATCTAAGTGAAGCCAAGTCCGTGGAAAGTCATTTCCAAAAGTAATGGAGATGCTTAGGCTATGTCCGGAGGATAAATGTCAGTTAAAAAATATTTAAAAGGAGCAGCTGAATGTAAAGAACAGAGAGAATCACTAATGAAGTGGTGTTATCAAGGCAGAGACCCAAAGAAAGACCAGACTGGCTCTATAAATTTCATATTTTCAGAATAGGAAATCAGAACACATGGCCTGACATAAATTTTTTCTGATTCATAAATTTATTTATGAGGAAATCACATAAATTGTATATAGGCTAAGTCATCATAGCTTATACAATTAATTGCATTTACCATAACACAAAGAAGTGCTTAAAAAAATGTACAGGGAAAGCACGATCGAGTCCTGTGATCTGCTGGCTGTGGTCACCATGTGGACTCAATCATGAGCCCAGGACGTCTGCAGAGGCTGGAGCCAGGTGGGCAGTGTCCTGGCGAGGCTGGACGCTTGGCTCCCACCAGTGGTTAGTTGTCCAGGGATTCATGAAGGCAGGCATTGAAGTAGCAGCCGTCTATCCTCATGGCCAGATGGGCACTGGATGTGAAATACACCCTAAAGTCCAATATCTTACATAACAATCTCAGCAGTTTAAGTTCATACAAAGCCAATCATTCATTTTGGGGACATTCAAGTTAATTTCTTGGTCCTGTTGCTTAGAAAGAGTCATTAGCAAAGAGAAAAATAATGAGCTGCCAATGATGTTGTCAGATAATGTTTCTATTCATGGGATTTTT
>PVIR01015274.1:0-38804 GCA_004026965.1 Petromus typicus
TTAACTAATTACATCTGTAATGACTCCATTTCCAAGTCATTGGAACATTCTGAGACATTTAAAGTTACTCCTTCATCACATGAGTTTGGTGGGAAGAATTAAATTCCACCTGGTGTCTGCTAGCTTGGTTTTCTTGATCAATCTTCCTCAGGACAACCAAAATCTTCCACTTTTCCTCTTTTCTGTCCTCCTCACCTGGGCTCTGAATTTTCATTTCAGGTTACTGCCCACCTTGTAGAGATTTCACTTAGGTCCTGACACTCCAGCCAATCACTGTCTGTTGGGAAGCCCTTATCTTTTTGGGCTCTGGCTTACCACACCAGGCTGTCCTGAGCATTCCGCCTGAACTCTGACACTTGCCGAGTCTCCCCCCATTGCAAGGACACCTCCTTAAGCCAGTCTGGTGCTCCGTGCTGGGGTGCCTGTGTGGGGTAGGATCTTCTTCCCCCTCTGGGTGCTACATACTCTACTGTGTCCCTCATCTGCAGATGCCTTCTTCACCTTGTGAGGGTTCTCACATGCTGTGTAGGGCAGCCCTGCATAGTCAGCTTTGAGTCACTATAACAAATGTCTGAGAGACAAAGAAAAGTTGAGTTTAGGCTCACATTTTGGAGTTTTCAGTCCTGACTGGCTGGCACCATTGCTTTTGGGGCTGTGATAAAGCAGCCCACCATGGGGACCATGTGTGGTAGAGAAACAAAAAAAAGAGAGAAAAAGAGGAGAGGTCTGGAGCTCTGATATCTCCTTCAAGACCACTTCCTAATAGTACCAAGCCGGGGACAGAGCCTTTAACAGTAGTACCACTAGAGGACATTCTGGATCTAAGTTACAGCAGCCTCTGCATGTTGTCAGCCGCCGGTGTCATCCTCTCCTGGCAGACGCCTGCCTCTGGCACTTGCCTGCCTGAGTGTTGTAGAAGTGGGGTGGAGGAGAAGGCAGAGGAGGAAGGGGAACAGGAGTCGATGCTTTGATAAGCCGTCTCTCCAGGTGACTCTCACCACGCTAAGGTGGGCAGCCATGGCTAGTGGCCATGGGATGGGGAAGTAGCCCACAGAGGCTGAAGAGGAGGACGAGAGTTAGACCCCTGGGGGCCTCAAAGGCATTAGTAGGGAACTCTTCTTTATTTAGAAGAGAGCTGATCAAAATAAGCCTATCAAGGGCAGAAATGCCACTGTGAACCACAGAAATTAGCCTCCAGTCTCTTATCCTGAGATGAGTAGAAGTCACGTTTCACCCCAACAAATCCTCACCCCTCTTCTGCTCCCATTCTCCCTCACAGATTTTAGTGTGTGTAAATATCTCTGGTGTGAGGTGACAAAGCGCCTCCTCATCACTCAGCTTCTTTACAGCCCCGACTTGCCCAGCTCTCTCTCCTTGCCCAGCTTTCTGTCTTGCAAACATTTCTATACTCTTCATCTTCGTGACCTAAAATCTCATCTATACCTTGACCCAGTGCAATCTGGCTTCTGCTCTGCTCTGTTTTACTTTTACATGCCCTGAAAAGAAGGGTTTTAAGAAGGTAGAAATTATTTGATTTATATTTTGGAAAGATCCCCCTGGTTGCTTGGTAGAGGATGAGTTTGAAAAACACTAAGCGAGCTGTCAGATTGGTCAGGGTTTCTGTATTGTGGCTGGAAGGCTGTTGGCATGGACAGAGTGAGCCTGAGGAAGAGGGAAGATGAGGAGGTGTCTGAGACATAGGGTGAGAAGAGCATTGGGATGCACTGGATAGAAGAGTGAGCGAAGGCGAACAGAGTCACAGACGCCATCCAGGGATGACAGGAATTGGGTGGAAGGAAGATGCAGAAGGCTGGAGGGAGAGGGCTCGGGGAGGCAAGGTCTGGGAATTCTACTTGGGCAGACTTTGTTTGAGGTTCTTTTCTATCTATCTCTATTCAGCAGACAGTTGAATGTGTCCGTCTAGAGCTGAGGGAAGGGGCCACAGGAGAAGATACAAATTCACTCACTAGTCGGTGGCTGCTTAAGGAGAAAACAGTATAACAGTGTTAAATTAGAAATGTGACCTCACCATGACATGCTACAGGGCATTGGGAGCAAGGTCCCAAGGACACAAGGAACATTTAAAGTAAGGACTGTCTATGAGTAGTGGACAGGCTGTGAGGTTTCCAGTTGTCAGCGCTGGTCCAACAGTGACTTGCAGAATGGAAGGAGAGCTGACATGCCAGCATGGGTTTATCCCCAGGACAGTCACTTAGAAGTGGGACCACTGCCAGGCCCATCGGGCCAGCCCTCCACCGAGGAACCAAGGGGACCACAGATGGTGAGTTCAAGGCCTGACTCAGAGCACCAGATCTCAGGAGGCAGGACTGTCCCTGTCCAATTCAGAGACTCTGACACTGTGCCATTAGCAGCTGCCCCCATAAGTGCAGGGCTCTTGAGAGCTTACAAATCACACTGACACCATGACCCCATCTAATCTTCATAGCAGCTCTTAGAAGGCTGGAGAGGGTTTTTAAAGTGTTCTTTTAGAGATAAGGAAATGAAGTTTCCAAGGTTAAGTCACTTGCCAGAGACCATACATCCAAATCATGGTGGAGTCAGGACTTCAAGCTCGGACCGTCTGCTTCTAGAACTTCAGTCTACCTCTGCTTCGTGGTGCACTGATCACTGCTCTAGTGTGAGCATCTGACCGGCGGTGCAGCCAGGTGCTGCTTTTTGCAGGGCTGGAGGCCATGTTCTCTCATTCACAGCCAGTTCTTCCCCTTGTAGTCTGTGGCCTACCTTGCTTCCTCCCTGCCTGATTCAAGCACAGCTTTTTCTTCCCCTGTGCCTTAGTCTTTTCCCACTGACCAGCATTCCCAGGCCAGTTCTGTACCTCAGCTCAGGGACACACAGCCTTTCAGAAAGGACCAGTTCCCACTTGGTCTCCTTAGTGCTCTAATTTCTCAACCATCTAGTCCAGGGAGGTATCCCTGCTGGCCTCCCTGATCCAAGGGTTTCCAGATGCAGTAGATCTGATCTGTCTCCCAGCTTCTTTGACCTGTGACATGTATTATTCCACAAAGCCATGCAGCATGTTATAGTCACACTTGGCCCCACAAAATAATTCTGGCTAATACAGTAATACACTTCCTTCTTGGGGTCTTCAAGGTCACATGTAACAACTCTTCTCAATCAAGACGACTTGACTTAGCTTTCTCTGGACTAGCAGGAGCCAATCAGTCAAATGTGGACAAAGTCAGACTCTCACGGGCTCTTAAGAAGTTGCTCTCTGCAACTTCTATCTGGTGTTATACTTCAATTTCCACGTTCTCCCTAAAGTTAAGCCTCTGAGGACATAAATTTCACTCCCTGTTTGACAACTTGTTCCTTTCTGTGCATATATTGTAGGATTCTTCTTTTATCCTTCACCAAAACCAACCTCTCCTATCCTGGGATAGGGCCAATCCTCTCTCAGCGTTACCTCTGGCACAAAAGCATGACTTTGATCTTGAGCTTTTCTTCAGGCAAACAATTTGTCCCTCCTGAGTCTGTTTTCATATCCACCCTGCACTGGCCTCCTTTTCAAGACATGCTCCAGTTTCTTTGTTCTAGAGATTTGTTTTCACTTTTCACACCTCTGTGTAAATTCAGACACAATCCAACAAGTATGTATTGAGTGGTATGTCTGTCGCAGATATTGGTCCAGAATTCAGCAGTGGACAAAACAAACACCCAGTTTGTGCCTACACTTTGGTGATCAAAGACAATCACTGTTGTGTGGCTCTGTTTCATTCCAGTGTTTATGATCATCCTTCTCAAAGCTCCAGTTACTATGAGTACTGGACATTGGAGATCCAAAAATGAATGGGACACTTTTCCTGTTCCCAAAGCTCAGAGCTCACTGCTTTCAATAACCTAGTTAACAGGTCTAGATGGAATCTTCCAGTCTGTCAACATCTGCTTTCCTCTTACACACACACACACACACACACACACACACACACACACACACACCAACTTCTGGTCTATACAGGCACATATGTGCACACTCTAGGCACCAGCACTGACCCAATAAACTTGTCTCCATTTCCCATCAGCCCCTTTACGGGCCCCAGTGTATTCTGGGAGCAAAACTGCTGGCGGAAGCTTCTGAGGTGATCTATGGGACATAGGAATGGGTCTGTGAACTGCATTGCTCTAGGCTAGATAAATAGTTACCAGCCGCCACTGTGGTTAAATAATCATTAAACCACATAATTCAGAAATCATGCTTCTTAAGAGCTCCCCATTTAATATCCAACAGAAAATGCTAATCCACCACACAAGATTGCATTTTATTTTTCTAGACAGGAAACATTTTCTTCAGTCACATAATGACTTTCCTTGACATAATAATGAAGGAATGTGAATTTAAAACAGCCTGGGATGCTGGAGTGCTCTTTGTAATCTGGGGGGCTGGCTGCATGGAAATAGCTTGAGTAACTGCTGACTTGCTGGGCCAAGTCTTCATTGAATTAACTGCTTACAAAGACTGAAATTTACCAAATTAAATTTTAGTGAGTAATTTCTCTTCACATAAACTACAGAAATTAAATCATTGTGAATATGGTAGATAGGCTGTCATATGGGCTGATGTTACATTGGGGGAGGCTATGGAATTAGGCTGATCCCCATCTCTGCAAAGTCCACGGAATAGGGAAGGCCTTGACCTCCAGAATCTGAAGGTCACCTTTCAGATCCCAGGTTTCTCACTCCCTACTTGTGTGTCCTTGCACACTTCACATGAAGTTTCTGAATTACAGTTTATTAAATGGGCAGTTAGGGCTAGGGTAAAGATGCAAATAGGTGACATTTATGAAGTCACTTGGCCATTGATAAGTCAGTGTAAATATTATTGGTGGTTATTGTGTAGTTTCAGAGCTGAAGAAGTTGAGTAGGGATATTTGAAAAATAAGACAGAATGCTTTCCAGGAGGTAGGTAGCCAAAGCTGGCTTCTTTGCAGCTCATCAGTGGCACAGACAGGAATTCAATGATACCAGAATCAATCAAACATCCACTAAACCCAGTGGGTTGATGTTCACCAAACGAGTTGTTGTCCTGTTTAAGCAACAAGAGACAAAGGGCAGCCTATTTTGCTTCTTTGTCCTTAGCAAGAAGAAATCCTAGAAACTATACTTTCTTATGTACAGATGATGTGTGTGGTAGATCAGGTTATCATTAAAAATATCCCCTCTCTTTTCACACCATGCAAATATGTTTACCCCTTGGCTGAGATTTGATCACGTGACTCACTCTGGAAGATGAACGATATGACACAATAAGGATTTTCGATGTTCTTGTGCTGTTGACATCACCATGCACAAGATGGCCATCACTTTGATGCTTCCCCTCCATTCTGGGTTCAAAATAAGCATACAAAAGTTAGACAAGGGTGGGCCTGTCTTGTGGCAAAGAACCCATTCTGGCCAAACTCATAGCCTAAAGCAAAATTGCTCACCCAGCCCAGCCCAGATCAGACAACCCTTAACTGACCAAAGATAAGGGAAGGAAATTAGTGTTTACTCTTCTAGGACACTGAGATTTGTTGTGGACACTATGATGCAGTAAGAGATGCCTGACAGCCAAGTATTTTCAGACCTACTCACTCCTTTGACCTACAGGAAATTCCCCAGTGCAGAATCTACTTTGTTAGATAAGGAAACTGTGACTCAGGGAGAACTGATTTATGAAGCACGTAGAACCCAGCCTTGAGGCGCCAAATTTAATGTTCTTTTCCAAGAACAATGATGACTTTTCCCCAGGGGAGTTGGGAGCTCTTGGAGACACCTGGGTTCTTGAGGATCAAAAGATAAGCTTCTTCCACTTTGTAATTTTACCAAAGACCAAACTGTCAGCAGGGCTGGAAGGGCTGAGCTACCTCCCAGGGACAGCTAATGATCGGTCTATGGCTCCCATCATGGCGTTTCCGATGATTTGGGTCAGTGCCCAAGTATCACTGGGCAGGGACAGAAGGCAGTTTGTCATCTGTAAATTTAACAGGCAATAATGTCGCTACTATACTGTATATCATTCCTAATGATGTTGTCAGTTCCTAATCAGTCTAATTTATATTGTCAACATGATGTAATGGTCCCACCAGGCACAGGCCTACAGAAATATAAGATCTACACGGGAAAGACCAGAGTGAATTCACACCAGTTGTCACTGAAAAATCAAACTAGGATTTCTGATCCCCACTTCCAAGAACCAGACAGGATGTATATAAAATATCCAGCATGGGGCCTGACATGTAGTAGGCATGCAGCTGTTACTGTTTTGTGCTATCACACAGCTGAGGTAACTAGTGTTGGGAGTTCTGCCTTTGTAGCTCAGAGACATGGTATGGGCTCCAAGAACGTCTTGGTATCATTCCCAATTGTCTTTGATTGACCTTGTTTCCTTTGAGAAAAGGACTGTAAGGTTTTCTGAGTCTTCCCACACAGTACTTATGCTTCTCTATGGTCCTGGAGGCTGTAGAAGAGGAGACAGAAGGTCACTAGGCACAGAGAAGGTGTTTAGTGAAGAAAAGCTGTCATATTCTCAGCACTCCAAGGTTAGGAAATTCCATGCAAATGGCAGCATCACAGTTGTTAGCATCTAACTGGGGGATTCTTTTCTCCACTCAGACAGAATTACAAAGGTAGGGAGGCAAAAGAGGGACTGAATAATTACAGAGTGAAAACTAATGACCCTTGTTATTGAACCTCTGAAGAGGACCCTAACAGGTTGTCAGAGAGGTCCTTTGGCTAAGGTTTTTATACACAAAAAGGGCTCTGTTTCAGCTAAGTTGAGATGAACCTATGGGGTTACTAGCCAGAAAGTCTGACTTAGAAGTGGGTCTGTTGGAACTAGGGGTATGTAGCTGGCTCACATACAATTTTGCAAGCACTATTAATTTCAATTTCTTTAAAATTAGCAGACGAAACAAAGCAAAGACATTCTTTGGAGAGGTATGAATATCTTATTCCCAGGCAAGAAAATCTCACCCATCCACTGAGGCCTTTTGTTTATTGAGCCTCTGGTGCCCCATTCTTGGGAATTGTGTCCCTCACTGAAGCTTCTGTGACTGCCTGTCCTGTATGAGGAACTCTTGGTCAGAACACTCTCCACACTCCACTCCCCTCGTGGGCCAGTGTCACTCTGAGAAATCTTCTCATCTTCCTACAAGGTACTGCTCATTCTCAACAGCATGTTTTACAGAAATCCATTGTTTAGGTGATCGTGCTGGGTAGCTCTTAAGAAAGTGATACCAGACCTGAGAGAAGACAACTTAGGCTCACCTACTCCTGGGGGTGTTGGTTGCTGTCTATGTGAGGTTTTCCCAGCTGGAGAGGTGAGGCACAGAGTCAAGCACAGACCCTGGGGAATGTTTCTGGAACTTCCACTTTATTCAGGGGTAAGGGTCACATATATAGCAGGGGGTGAAGGCTAGGAGGAAGGGAGGGTCTATAGGTTTGATCTAGGGTTTTGCCCAATAAGTGAACTTTGTGAGTGGGTGGTCTATATGGCATTAGCTATGGGGGAAGGTGAGGCAATGGGTAAGAGACAAGAGGGGTGGGGCTGCCCAGATGGCCTCTGACAAGGTTCAACGTGTGGGAGCGAGTGTGCTCGAGCCCCTAAGGGTCTCCGAATCTGCAGGGAGACGGAGTCTCAACCTTTAAGCTCAGGAGACAGGCACACGGTTCGCTTGCCCTAGCCAGACTTGAAGCTCTCCCTTATAGGGGGTTTGTGGTACATTCGCCTCAAATTTCTTGTTATTTCCATGCTTTGTACCCTGCTTTGAGTGTGTTCTTCATCTGCTGGTGGAAGAGGGGTATTGGGGCTTTTGCTGTCTCCCTGTTTCAACAACCCAATCAATGAAAGTAGAAATATAAAAGTCTTGACTGGATCTGTGACTCTTCTTTCCCTTTCACCCTCAAATCTACCTCAATCACAACTGGAAACCATCCTTACTACCATCCTGTGTGAGCTACTGTCCTGTCTGCCTCCACACTCCTGCCTCTGCACTCTTCACTTGTAACTCTATACAATGGCCGGCACATGAATCCAGGTCAGAGACTGTCATGTCACACCTCTGCCTAAAATTCTTGGCACTCATATAAAATTTAACTCATAGTCATGCCCTACCTATAAGTCAGAGTTCAGCCAGAAAAATAAAATCTGTGTGGGCTGGATACTCACAATGGGATTTGAATGCAGAGAATAAATGACCAAGTTGTATACAGAGATGTAAAAGCAACAAGAAGGAGTGAAGTGATAAGAGATGAGAAACTGTGAGAAGCACAGCTTGTAGAGTTGTAGGGACAAAGGAAGCAGTTGTGTGGTGTGACGACAGCCAGGATCTGGGGCTGCCTAGTGAGTGCAGTCCGTGAATGAAACCAGCTAGTAGGAGCTGGAGCCACAGAAAATCCATTTGTACAGATTGTACCTGAAGCAAGGAGAATGTGGGAGCATTGCCGTGGCTTCTCCTTTTTGACTTTCTGAATCTTTAATCATCACAACCTAACAATCGTGGGTCTAGATGCCATTTTAGAGATAAATGTGTCTGTGTACATGGGGTACTGTGTACAAGCCAGGCTTGTCACAACATGGAGTGTGAAGCTAGAAATGGATTTAACTGTTCATCAATAGGACATGGGTGGACGCTCTGTGGCCCTGTCCGACATGACACTGCTGCCAATGGTCAACGGGAATGGAGTGTACCGACCCACCTGAGCTGACCTTTGTTCTTGCTCTCACACTCCTGCTGGTCTTTGCTCTGCTGTGCCTGGCAGGAAGCTTGCCCTGCCAGTTGGGTGTGCCAGATCCCTTGGGGTTGGTGTCCAGCTAAGTGGGCCACGAGAAGGAGATCGGAAGGTGAGAAGATGATGAAGCCAAGTCATCTATTTAAAATTTCATTAGCTATTGACACATTGTTCTTTAGAAATTCTGTACCCATTTATACTTCCATCGTTCAATGCAGGAGGATCACCTATTTCTTCATCCCCTCCCCCACCCCAGCCAGGACTTTATGTGATAAAATTTTAAATGAATAGGAAAGTAATGAAACTTTATCACTGCCTTAAGTTGATTATGAATGAGGCTGAGAAATTTTTCTTGTGCCACTGACCATTTATATTTTTCTATAATTGGTGTAGGTTGCCTTTTCAGAACTTCTGCCTAGTTACCTATTTCTTATTGACTTATGAGTTCTCTTTTATATAGATTTAAAAAGCTTATCTATTGTGTATGTTACAAACTTTGCTTAGAATGACTACTCTCCTTGAGACATTTTTCCCTTGGAACTCTAAGTCCCTGTTCTTCATTAATGGCTATGATTTGGACATGTTATGTAACTCTCAACTCAAGTTTTTCTTTCTCATTTGACCCTTGTGTTTGTTTTGTTTACTTTTTTTTTTGAGACAGGGTCTTACTCTTGTAGTTCAGACAGGCCATGAGCTCACTGTGTAGTCCAGGCAAGCCTCAAACTCACAGCAATCCTCCTGCCTCTGCCTCCTGAGTGCTGGGATTAGAGGCATGAGATACCATGCCCAGCACTGTGGTGTATGGTATTGATTGGTGGTGGGTGTGAGTCACCATGCCTGCCACTGTGGTAGGTGGTTACCAGGGACTGAACTTGGGGCATTGTGTTTGCAAGGCAGATGCTGGAACTGCTGAGCTAAATCCCCAGCCCTTGTTTACTGTTCTTATCTTTTCTTTTATTTCCTTATCCCTGGCTCTTCCTTGTGTTCCTCCCCACCTTCCTTCCTCTTCTCTTTTTGTTTCTTCCTCTCTCAATTTCAACTCTTTCTTCATTTTACTGGCAGGTATTCTTAATACACTTTTGCAGAGATGATAGTTTCCATGGAGCCAAAGTTCTCATGGCCTCCAAGATCCAAAGTGGTTTCATTATCTCTCAGGCTTGGTGTGGTTCTCTACCTTGTAAATTAGCAGTTGTTATTTTTGTATCTGCCTTTCCATTAGTTGAGACTATTTTATTTTGTGTGCAAGACAAAAGTACAGGTGGAAAGAACAAGGAGACCCTTGCTCCAAGACCCCACACTTTTCCACTGCTTCCGAGCACTTGCATCTCACAGTGATGTTCCTCCCTCCTCAGGACTGGTTCACCCAGGTGTCCCTGGCCTCTGTGCCATTAGCCCTGCCTGGCCACTGTGCTCTGTGTCCAGAACCCATGTGGTCCTGTTATACCTTCTCCTGACCCCCCATCCAGACTAGGAAATAGTTGCCCTTGAGCTGTCTGGATGCAGCTCCGATGAGGCCCTTAAAGGGGAGGGCGCCCAGTAGGCCTGGGGTGGGGGAGGGAGGTTGCTTCTCATGGGGTTCTTGTGTCTATACACCACTCACCAAAACTTCTCTTTAGATAGTTGTCACACGTATAGGATAGGGCAGCTTCTCAGGAACATCATCTTCTTTCCCTTCCATTTCTAGTGAGGCAAAATCTACCTCTGCTAAAGAGGTCTAGAGGGAGCCAGAAGGTGTGAGGGGAAACTCAGGAAGGTAGAGCAGCTGGAAGATTAGGTTCATGGTATAACAGCCAGAAGGAGGCAGACCTGAGGAGGATGACTTCTCTCCAGAACAGAGCAGGAAGGACTGAAAACTTACATTCCTTTCTCAATCTACATTCGTTCAATGAGCACCAGCTGCAAGCAGTCACTTATGGGTTATAGAAGCATCCAAACAAAATGATGGTGAGGAAAGGGCTGTATGTTGAATAGGGAAGACCTCTGCAAGTGGGATCAGATGCTTTGGACTTAAGTCGCTACTCAATCATTTGTTGTCTTTGTATGCTGAGGTGATCACTGAACTTCTCCAGGCTCAATTTTCTTACCTAATGACGTTGTCTATGAAAACTGTGTCAATGATGGATTTCTGTGCAAGTAGGAACACAGTTATTAATAATATTTTGGAGAATATTATCCATGTTCCACACTATATGTTTTGTTCACCGTATCAGTTAGTCCGCCCAGTGCTCCCTGGTGCAGTCATGACTCTGTCCTTTGAGGCTGAGAAAACTGAGATGCAAAGAAGTTTGACAGCTTGCTTGGCTAGTCTTGAGGGCAGACACCAAGGACCTCTCCGGCCCTGGGCACAGTGCTCTTTTTACCCTTGGAGTCCCTCTCCCAAGGAGGGGCAATGAGCATCCGGTTATGGGGAAACTCATGATACCTGGTCTCAGAGCGGTTAGGCGGTGTCTTTGTTTTCCATGTTTCATTCAGCAGTTCTGTTGTGGGGTACAGGTGGTCTTCGTCTCCAGTGCTGAGTTCAGTTCCAAAAGACAGTGTCTAGGGAAATGATTCAGCCTGACTGGGCCCTGGTTGCCCTAATAATTCTCATGGCATCATTTCTCTGAGCTTGTCAGAGTAATTACAAGGCTTCTTTGAGACCAAAAAGCTTACCTGCAGGGTCACAGAGCTTCTGACAGAGTAAAGAATTGTTTCACGGTGGCTCAGAGCTGAGAAAAAGTATAGAATTACCTGCTGCACTCATTTCCTTTTTCAGGTAGGGAAACTGAGGCTTAGAAAGGGGAACTGGTTTACCTAAAATCTCCCAGGAACGGCCCAGCCCGGACACATCCCCCATCTTCCCTCTGGGTTGTCCCTGGGCATCGTTAGTACAGAGTATGGTATAAAATTCTTTGCAGTGACTTTAGCTGTGCAGTTCATATCTTTCTAGTAAATAATTGAAGTACAGAGGCTGTCCAGTCCCTGCCATCACTGCCCTTGTTGTGCAAAAGAAGCCAAAGCCAAAATGTAATGGAGTGAGCCTGCCACCATCTTAATACAGTTTTATTAACGGGGACAGGTAGTGGGTTCAGTTTGGTTATTTCTGGTTCAAAGATTAGAATTTTTTTTTGATCTTTATTGGTACATTACATATACACATCATGATTGCACTCCATAATGGGGATTTGTACCAGTATAAGACACAACTTAATTCTCATTTTTTCCCATGGCCCTACCCACCCTACTGCCCCCCCATATACATAAAATTTGTTTCCTTACTTTTTTGTTGTATGTTATATATTGTGAAATAGAAAATGCTCAATTTAAAATAGGAAGAAGGGGGAAAATGTTGAAAGATTAGAATTTTTTCAGGACATGGTCTGCATCCATGGACCATCTGAATTGTTCACCTTTTGCTCCAAATGATCATCCCATGATTGGACGATCAGGAATGATAAAACTCTTGCCATGAGAATCAAAATCTGTTTGGTCCTCTTTCAGGTTCCTCCTTATGTGAGGCCCGTTATAGCATTGAGTCTACAAAGGGCACCTGGCTAGCGAAAAGGGAATTGATGGCATGAACAAGGGCAGGGCAGGCTGCTTTGCTTGCTGCCCCCCTGGATTACCTCCTTACAGACCTTACCATGCCTTCTTGGAATGGTCCACTGTTCTGTCTGTCTCCACTGCTAAGCCAGGAGCCCTTTGAAGGGAGAGTCCATGCCTTGCTCCTTGCTATGTGCCTGGAGCCCTACATGGACCTATTTCCCAGTACGTGCTCAGTGAGTGAGTGAGTGAGTGAATTCTGATAATGATGAACCTAGAGGAGCCAGAGTCCACTCAGCCTTCTTCAAAAAGGAGCTGTACGGACAAGGAACACAACTGGAACGGGCATGAGAGCCTATTAGGCACATCAGAATTTTCTCATCTTTTCCTCAGTATGTATATGTTGAAGTGCTGACATTTCTCTCAATTTGGCCTTATTAGAGACAGGGTCTTTTAGCTGTAATCATGTCAAATTGAGATCACCAAGGTGGGCAGTAGTCCAATATGATTTGTGCCCTATAAGTAGAGAAATTTGGATATATAGACATGCATATAGTGGGAAGGGAGGAAAATATCCACACACCAAAGAGAACAGCTTGGAACAGATTCTTCCTTCTCGGCTCTGGGAAGGAACAAATTGGCTGACATCAGCCTTCAGAACCGTGAGACAACAAGCAGATCGTGAGAGCCACCCCGCCTATGAAACTTTGTTATGAAAGCCACAGAAAACAAGCCTTTTAATGGTTACTACTTCATATTAGTTATATAAAGTGATAGGTTTTTTTTTTTTTTTGGATGAAACTAGAGGAGTTTTCAGACCTTAGTAATTTGCTCATTACACATTATCTTATCTAAGACATAGATGCTCAGAGTGTTGACTTTTTGTTATTTTTTAAAAAATTGAAATCTTTATTGGTACATTTTATACACACATCATGATTGCACTCAACAATGGGAATTTGTACCAGTATATGACACAACTTAATCCTCATTTTTTCCCATACCCCTATCTACCCAGCCACCCCACCTCCTATATGCATAAGCTTTGTTTCCTTTCTTTTTTTTAATAGTCTCATTATTTTTCCTCCTTCATCCCATTTCGCTTTGAGTATTTTCTGTTTCACAATATATAATATACATTCTAGAAATCATTGATATCTCATTTTCTCATACCAGAGAAAAGATATGATATTTAAATATCTGTGACCTATTTATTTCACTTATGAGGATGTCTTCAAGGTATGTTCATTTAAATATAAATGATTCAATCTCATCATTTTTTATGGCAGAGTAATATTCCATTCTGTAGAAGAACCACAACTTTTTTATCCATTCTCTAGTTGATGGACATTTTGGGTGTTTCCAAGATTTAGTAATCACAGACTGAGCTGCTATAAATATGGGTGCACATATGTCACTGTGATATGAATCTTTTAATTCTTTTTTGTGTAGGTTTCATTTTTTAAAGTGAGTTTATTGGTATATGTTAGGTATATATTATGATCACATTCGCCATTGAGAATTTTACTTGTACATGATGCATCTTGATTCTTATTTTTTCCTGTTCTTCTGTCCTCCAGAAAAAATTTGAAGGTAAAAAGAAAAAATTGAAACAAAGCTTATCTATATGGGGGGTAGAGAAGAAAAAATATCTTACTTCCTCTGTTAAACATGAACTAGGACCAGTCATATTATAATTTGAAATTCAAGGGGAGAATCTCTACAGGCTGGAACATTCTACAAAAACTTTTTTTTTTTAATTTGGGGAAAATGCTTGGCCTTGAGCCTCGCAAGGACTTGACTAGGCTCCTCCATACGGTGTCTTGTCGGGAGAAGGCTGAAGTGAGAGGGGAAAAATATACGGCTGTCCACTCTGATTCGGGATCCCAAATTCCTTCCATCTTTGGGTGCTTCTGTTTTCAAAACAGAGCCCTTTAGGGTTCTTCCTAGTTCTGTTCTAGAACTGTGCTTCTTATGTGACAGAAACACGTGAGCCCCAAACTCAACCTCTTGGTGGGAGGGTGTGGGTGGTGGGGAGGGGACAGTTTTAATGATACTTTGTACAGTTGGTAGAAGTTTCAGTCCATAGTCAGCTGACTCCAAGGCAGGAATGAAAGGCAGGCAAGGAGGAGGAGAAACACACGGTGCGCACCAGGCAGCAAGGGCAAAAGCGAGAGGGTGATGGGTTTCATTTTAAAAAAATTATTTTATTTGTACATATATGCGATACATGAAGTTTATATTCATCTCAACGTAACTCATGTTGATTCTTTTTATCCCTTCTCCCCACCCATGTGTCTTTTTCTATCTCTAGGTTCCTCTTTCTCATTTTCATTATTATTGTTATTTAATTCATACTTACAACAGATATTACATTTCATTTGGCACATTTTTTTTTTTTTTTTTTGGACAGGGTCTTGCTTTGTGGTTCAGGCTGGCCCTGAGCTCAGGCTCAAATTCACATCACAGCAATCCTCCTGCCTCTGCCTCCCAAGTGCTGGGTTTACAGGCGTGAGCCACCACGCCCAGCACTGTGGTATGTGGTACTGGTTGCTGCTGGGTATGAGTCTCCACGCCCAGTATGGTATGTGGTTTCCGGGGAATTGAACCCTGGCCCTTGTGCTTGCAAGACAGGTGCTGGAACCACTGAGCTAACTCCCTGGCCCCATTTGGCACATTTTTAAATGCATAGGATATACTTTGGTTATTTCTATCCCCCTTGTCCTTGCCTCACCCTGGTTTCCTTCTTCTTTTCTAATAATGTCCCTCTCTCCCTCCTTCCTTTCCTCCCCTCTCTTTCTTCCTGTCCGCTTCTCTCCTGGGTTCTATGTATGAGAGAACACGTGATTATTTCTCTTCCAGAGTTTAGTTTATTGTGCTTAGCATGATGATCTCCATTTCCCTAAAGTTGACACAATTTTGATCCATCCATATAGTATGCTGACTTTAATCTCTTCAGGGATATACCAAGGAATGGTATAGCTGGATCAGATGTTAGCTTTATACTTAGTGCTTTTTTTCTAAGGAAACTTCCCATTATTTTCCAGTGTCTATATGTACATTTTTGTATTTACTGGCAGTATGGAAGGGTCCCTTTCTCCATCATCCTCACTGGCATTTATTTTTTTGTTTTCTTGATGATATCCACTCTGACTGGAGTGAGATGAAATTCAGTGTTTCACTGAGAGCTGCAGATGTTTACCATTTCTTCGTGTAGTTATTGACCACTTGTATTTCTTGTGAGAAGTGTCAGTTAATTTGCTTATTTATTGATTGAGTTGTTTATTTGATGTTTAGTTTTTGAGTTCTTTATAATCTTGGATATTAACCCTCTTTCTGAAAGTAGGCAGTGAAGATTTTTTCCCACACTGTAGGCTGTCTTTTCACACAGTGGATAATTTCTTTTTCTATGTAGAGGCTGTAATTAGGTTCAATCTCATTTGTCAGTTCTGAGCTTGGATTCTGACTCAGACAATCATTGGCTATGCTTATGTCTTGAAGTGTTTCCCCTCTATATTTTTCTAGCAGTTTCAAAGATGCAGGTATTGGGCCAGGGATTTAGCTTAGTGGTTCCAGTGCCTGCCTTGCAAGCACAAGGTCCTCAGTTCAATCCCCAGAAACCACTTACCACACCGGTAGACATGGTGACTCACACTCACCAGCAATCAGAACCACATACCACAGTGCCAGGCATGGTGGCTCATGCCTGTAATCCCAGTACTCGGGAAGAGGCAGAGGCAGGATTGCTGTGAGTTTGAGGCTTGCTTGGGCAACATAGTGAGCTCAGGGCCAGCCTGAATTACAAAGCAAGATTGTGTCTCAAAAAATAAAAATTAAAAACAAAATAAAACAAAAGATTCAGGCATTACACAGAAATCACAAAGGGGTCATATACTGAAGTCTCTGACTTAAAGAAGCAGCACAGGAAGCAGTTTGAATCTCAGATTCTGATGCAGAGCTCTGACCAGTTTGGAGAATTCTCCCCCTCTGGCTCACAGTGCTCTGCTCTTAAAGGTATTTATTAGAAAAATATTTTAGGGGCTGGGGATTTGGCTCAGTGGTTCCGGCACCTGTCTTGCAAGCTCAAGGACCCGGTTTGATCCCCGGTTAACCACATACCATACTAGGCATGGAGACTCATGCCCAACAGCAATCAGTACCCTATACCACAGTGCTGGGCATGGTGGCTCAAGCCTGCCTCGGGAAGCAGAGGCAGGAGAAAAATTTTTTTTAAATGCTGCTTAAAAATGAAAGTGAGGCTTCTCTCTGTCACTCACTGACCTACCCCATGGGTCTTTGCTACTGTTTTGCGTTGTCCAGGGTGCTGAAACTCCACGAAGGGTGGAGATCGCAGAGGCTGAGAGATGAGGCTTGGGGAAAGTGACAAGGGCTAACTCTCAGGACAAGAGCTGAACTGAAGGTGGGCTGTGTGACTGGAAAAGAGGAGAGAACGGTGCAGCTCATGTTGGAGAGGAGAAACATCTTCCCTCGAAGCAAACCTTAATTAAACAGGGGTGGTACAAGCTTCCTGTGTACTGTAGTCACAGTCACATTACTTTTACTGAGCTCCTAGGCCATGATGGCTCTATGAATCCTGTCCTTCCTGAGCTAACAGAGTGGCATAAATAACTCCAGGGGAAGCACCTGGCCCAGCAGCTCCTAAGTTGTGCTGGAGTTAATCAGTCCTCTGCCCAATGTGCAGCTAAAGGCTTAGCTGTTAGGTCAGAGGTTATGCTTACCTAGGGCTAACTTCATCTTAGCAAATTACATCCTAGAGAGCCTGGGTTTCCTTTGCTCAGAGAAAGGCCATGCTGGGAAGTCAGGAGTCTGGACCAAGTGGTGGCCCTGTCCTCTCACTCTCTATTCAGTGCATCCCCTGGTCTCCTGGTAGAGGTTGGTTTGGTCTCCTTCAGCAGAGGCACATGCTTCCTGCAAGTGTTCCTGAGCCCGTGGCTCATCTCATCTGGTGCCATCAGAGCCTTAACTTCTCTCATGAGACGAGATGCACAGCGTTTGGAGCTCAGCCCTCCAGTGACTGTTTTAGCTCAGATCTTGGCTCCAGGTATTAATTGCTGGGAGACTTCAGGCAAGTTATCAAAGCCCTGTGATTCCATATTTCCTCACTTGTAAGAGGGGTGAGGATGACAAAGGCAATGATTCAGCCTGAGGTCAGGCTGTCCCCCTCACAGTGAGGACTTCATACACGACCACATGTCCAGTCTGGAGCCAGGCAAGGGCTGGCTCATCAGCAGTGCTCACTGAATATTCGCTATTATTAGCTCTCTCTCTTCTGGGACTTCATTTGCCCTGGTTTCTTGAAAAGCATCTGTGGCAGCTCATGGATCCTCTGATTCTCCCTACAGCATCCTAGGGGAGGAGCAGAACTGAGATGTAGTTTTACAGGGACTGTATTGCTGAGTGAGGCTCTTGCCAGGCTGACTAGGAATGTTTTCAGCAGAGGCAGGAGGTCAACCTTCAGCTTGTTCTGTATTATACTCTTGGTGACCTAGACCACCTTGTAGTGTAACAAGGCTTCTCAACTCTGTCATCACGCTAGGTTTGCACTCTGAAGACTGCAGTGCCTCTTCACTGAGGAAAAGCACTTGAAAATCTACACAACCCTGTCACCTCCTTTTAAGGTCTCACTGGAACTTCTTCAGGGCCCAGGGAGAAGAGCATTTTAAAGAGGAAGGTGCTGAGATTGCAGAGGGCATGTGATCTGCCCAGAGCACCAGTCAGGGGCAGCAGGACTGTCTTGCAGCTGTCCCACTTTTAGAGTGACTCACGCCAGAGTTCTGCCTGAAAACCAACTAGCTCTTTATTTTGTGTCCCCAAAGAGTTGAGTCCCGGCTGCATGTTTCTGTGAAGTGGGGGGCAGGAGACTATCCCTTACAGGCCATTAGGGAGTGTCCCCACCCAAGAAGCATCTGCTGGGAGCAGGAAGTATAATTCCAAAAGTCCCCATCACATACTTGTTTCCAGAAGTCACTGGGATAGAAACCAACTCCCAGAGATGGAGGCTCAATTCATTAAGCTTAGATGATTAATTATAGGGCAATTAAATATTTGATTAAATTAATCCTAAGGCATTTAGACATTGTTTTGCAAAAGAGGTTTGCTCATTAATTGCAAGGGGAAATGCAAAAATGTGGTAGGGAGGGGGCCACAGAAGGAACAAGAAGGCCTGGAGCTCACCCTTCAGAGGCTGTCCCTGGGAGAGAAGGAGCTGTCACTGCCTGCAGGCTTTTTAGTTTATATCTGACACTTCTGTGCCCTTGTTTACAAATATGTCCAGGTAGGATGGAGTCTTGGATGGAACCGTGGCAGAACAGAGGTCCAGAAATTGGAGGTCTGATTTTGACTGTGTTGGTGACACCTCAATGTGCTTAGGGAGACTCTGGGTTTCCATCACCCTAGGGGAGAGAGTACCAGCTCTCCAGAGTTTCTTCTGGGATGGACTCTGAAGGAGTTTTGCTCATATTTCCATTTCTAATGAAGGCAATTGCTATGGGGCTGGAGTAGATAGCTGCACTCCCACCTGTCTCCTCTCTAGGTTCCATGGCATTTTCTGTAAGGCCTCTCCCTTTAATGGGTGTCCAGTTCTGATGGGGTATCTTCAGAAGCTAAGCTTCATGCAGAAACCCTTCTTTTCCCTCTCCTATAACACATTATCAGATATTCACTCAGTGCACATTCACAGAGCCCTTGCTACATGCTGCCATGTGTGTTCCAACCACACAGGAGCGAATGGGATTGCAGCGTCTCCACCCTCATGGGGTTATCCTGAGCCAGTGGACAAGCAGAGCAATTCTGAAGGTCAGGAAGCAGCCTTGAGGAAGTGACTGTTGAAACAAGCCTGGGGAGTGTGTTGAAAGTAATGAGTTGTGGGCATGAGTGGGGAGATCAGAGTCCCAACCACACTGAAGAGAAGGTGCAGAGGTCTCCAAACCCACAGGAATCCTCCCCAATGTGAGTGCTGGGATTACAGGCGTGAGCCACCACACCTGACATTGTGGTGTGTGGTACTGATTGCTGGTGGGCATGAGTCACCATTTCCAGCACTGTTACATGTAGTTACCAGGGATTGAACCTGGGCCCTTGCACTTACAAAGCAAGCGCTGGAACTACTGAGCTAAATCCCTGGCCCCTCAAAGATGATCTTTGAGAGCTGTGGAGAGAGAAGGGTCAAGAGCAGCCAGTTCAGAGGCCCTGGGAAGAATTTAGTGTGACCTAAGAAAGGCCACAGGAAATTATGGGCAGGATAAGGAAACAGGAAAAGGAGGGACCCCAGGAGGTGGGAGAGACAATGGGCTGGACCATGTAGGGCCTCAGGGCCGTGAGAGACTGTGGGGAATTGAGCTTACTATAGTAGCCAAACCGCTGAAATATATTAAGTGGAGGCCAGATTATGATGATAAAATTTTGTTCCTTTAGCATATATTGACAATGGGCTGATGATAATACATGTGCTCACAGGGAGACCAGTTAGGAGGCAACTGAAACAGTGCAAGTCAGAGATGTGGTGGGTGACAGTGGCAGGGAAAGAAGTGCTCATGGAATTAGTGATACAGGAGGAGGACATTTGGAGGTGTGGCTGTGTGACAGGTGCACCGTAGAGCCATGTGGGAGTGCACTGTCCCAGAGAAGGCTGCATTTGGACCCCAAGTGAGGGGCTGGGAGTTGGGCAAGTCAGGTCTGCTGGATACAAATTAGACAAACAGAAAAGTCAGGCTGACCTCAGCGGGGATGGGGAGCACAGAGAGGTGACAGTCATTAGCAGGTCCTCAACATATGGAGGCACACGCTGTCATCAGGAGAGGAGGGAATCATCTAGAGACAAAGGAGAGATTACAAGAGGGTCTTGAGAGACAACCTGCAGGATGGAAAAAAATTTTGTCCGCTATGCTTCCGGCAGAGAACTAATGTCTTGAGGGCATAAAATCTCCAAAATGTTAGACCTCCCTCCCCCAGTTAAAAGACTTACTCAAAAATGGGTAACTGACATTAATCAACACCTCTCCAATGAAGAAGTACAAAAGGCCAAAAAAATACATAAAATAAATGTTCAAAGTCTCTGATATTTAGAGAAATGCAAATTTAAGCAACACTGAGATTCCATTTTATCACAGAAAGAATGGCTATCGTCGAGAAACCAGTCATAACAAATGCTGGTGAGGCTCCAGGGGAAAAGAAATCTTTGCACATTGTTGGTAGGAATGTAAACTAGTACAACCACTATGGAAACTAGTATGAAGATTCCTCAAAAATCTAAAACTAGAGATTCCATTCAACCCAGTATTAGCCTAGGTATCTTAACAAAAGAGTTAAAGACATCAAATCACAGTGATATATATATACATTATCGATGTCAAGAGTATACATCATAATAGCTAAATCTTGGAAGCAGCCCATATGTCCATCAGCAGATGCATGGATAAAATAGTGTGAGCACAAGTCAGCATAAATAAAGATAAACTTGAAGCTTTTGGAGGAAAATAGATGTGCCTTTAGACTGTAATTATAAGTGAAACAAATCAGACACTACAGCTTAAATATCATGTGGTTTGTCGTTTATGAGAAACCTAAAATATGAATAAAGAGCAAAATAAAAGACACATAATAGGAAATAGGGAAATAAATCTTTTGCCAAAGAAAAGGAAACCAATGGCTAGAGAGAAAGAGAGGGAAAGGAGGGGAGGAGAATAAAAAGCAGTTGAGTTGTGCTGTGTACATGTCCCAGGGCCCCATAAGAATGAGATCATTATGTACACAGACATGTACCAATAAAAAATAAAAATCATACAAAAAGAAGTCTCAAAGCAAGATATGTATGGTCTTAGACTCCAGCAGGAGAATGGAGGAAAAGCATGGAAGGCAGACGTGGTGGGAGAAAGGCCTGAATAGAGGGCAGCGGCAGTGGAGGAAGAAGGCATTCCAACCAGGAGGATGACACTGTGGACAGGTGGAGGCGAGTGCAGTTCAAGTCCTCACTGAGCTGGACATTACCAAGGTTAATGGGTGAGTACTGTGCCAAATAAAAGCAGATCGAGATTTAGACAAGAGGAACTTTGATTGTAAGAAAGACTACTGCAATTGAGAGGACATTCTTAGCTCAGAAATCTGCTAGTGTCATAGAATCAGAGGAATATTTTTCAGAGATTTGTAGTGATGGAGAAGGAGCTACACAAGTAGAAGGAAGCGGCCAAGAGGCCAAGGAAATGGCCAGCAGTGGTCAGTGGTTCCTGGGTGTTTTGGTTTACATCTAGATGGCTCCAGCAAAGCTCCTGTGCTCACAATTGGCTTTAAAAGGTGCTTTAATAGGGGGCTTACTGCTGTTTTACTCTTAGGAAGTGAGGTCTGGTCAGAAGAGGTGGAAAGGTGCAGTTCTCTTCCCGGCCCCTCCCTTCACTCTCTGCTTCCTGGCTGCCACAAGGTGAGCAGCGTTTCCTCTGCCTTGCCCCTCAGCCTTGCCATCCTGCCATGGAGCCAGCTGTTCATAGACTGAAATGTGACCCAGAGAAATCTCTCCTCCATGAAGCTGTGGGAGTCAGATATTGTGTCTCAGAGACTAGAAAGTGACTAGGAGAGGCAGACAAGAGATGGGGGTGGATGTTCCACTGTTTTTTCTGGTTCAGACCTCTGGGAAAACAAACAGAATTCAGAAACCTGAACAGTCTTTCTGATGAAGCAAAGCAGAGCACAAGTCTTGGGCAGCTGTGGATACTGGGTCAAGGCCAAGGGCAGCCTCACAGGTGGTGGGGATAGAAATCATACCAGAGCGGTATAAAGGATGTGAATCATTGAGGTCAGCTGCTGTAGGCTACTTCTCAAGTTGTGCTGTGAATGGCAGTAAGGTGATAGGCTAATGGCTAGAAGGAGAGGTTTTTAACTGAAGAATTGGTTTTGTGTAAGCTGAGAAGCCACCAGGATATTTTTATACATTTACAGAGCAAGGCTGTGGTTCTCGATGGCAAGAGTGTGGCTGCGTACATCACCTGTTCCTATCTATCCATTGTAGGTACCTTAAGGTGAAGTGACTCCTCTACCTGAGGCCTCGGACACCAGCCGCTGCAGGATGATAAGCATCTGTGGAAGTGTCCTGGATCCTGGAACCTTTCAGAGGAGTCAAAGGATACAGGTGTCCTCAAGCTGTCAGTCTGGATCACAGGCCTCTCCTCCCATTTCTGTCACCAACTGGCCATGGAACCCGTGGGTTGGTCACTTCATTTCCCCTCTCTGAGCATCAGCTACCTTGCCTAGAGGGAGCAGCTCTGCACTGATGCGTTGTGAAACAGCCTCTTCAGGGCCTGACTTTTCCTTTGTCCCCACGGTGGGAGATGACCGCTCCTCGGCCAAAGACTTTCGCCTTCCTCTAAGCCTTAATTCATACTCTTCTTTCCCTGTGAATCCTTCCCTCCCCTCTGAGTCCATCAGACCCTCTTTTAAAGTTTCTCTTAATGAGCTTCCAGGATGGCTCTGGACTCAGAATGAGTTGAGTGAGCTCTGTCCCTTCTGCAGCCTCTTCTTCTGCAGCAAGTTCATGTTCCCTGTGAGCTTAGGCGTGGTTGCCTCGAGCAGATGTCCCCAGGACTTTTCCCTTCTGCCTCACAGATATCAAAAGCTGCAGTCACGCTCCTTGTTTCCCCTGAGCACCCCACACACGCCAAACAAACTTCAAACACCGGAAGCTTCCTTCTTCCTGTGGAAATAGCCTGCTGCAAAGGCAAGGCAGGCAGTCTCCCTCGACTCCCCCGCTCTGCCCGTCAGCTCAGGGCATTGCTCAGCATTTGGGTCACCAAGAGGATCCGAACCCTCAGTCTGCTTCATGAGGATTAAAATGAGACAGCTGCGAGCAGGGAGGGATTCTCTGTCCCCTACCCAGCCAAACTGCATTGTCAGAAGCTTCGAGTTACCGGAAACAAAGGCCCACTTCACTCCCACAACAGTTGATGTGTGGAGTTTATTTCCAGCTGTAAAGGAGAGATTATCCTGTAGGAAGACTGTGCAGCGAGGTTGAAAATACTTGAGGATGGAATCACAGTGGAGTCAACGTCGGAATGTGAGTCCTGCAGTTCATTAGTAGTGTGAGTTCCCAGCGGTCCATTCATCTTCCTGAGCCTCAGTTTCCATCTGTGAAACAGGGCAGCTCCTAAAGAGCCTGCTACACTAAATGAGACATTTGCAGCATTGTTATGGAAATCTGTGGCCCATGGGCTGGTGGGAGGGAGAAAGCCATCCGGCCTCCCAAGCTGCTGTGTAGGCTTTGCTGTTAGTGAGACAGTAACCATTCTGGGTAATTGGAGCAGAATGACAGTCTTCTCCCCCTGGTGCAGGGGAAGCAGCAGCCTAGAGAGGATGCACCAGCCTAGAGAGGATGCACCATTAGGGAAGGAAGCCTGGAGGGGGGAGGGGAAGAGCGAAGGGGAGAGAGGCTGGGCACAGGAGCAGGGTGGGGCTCAGAGCTGCCGATGGAGGACCTCACCTGCTGTTTGGCTTTGGTGTGGAGCACTTAGGTCTCAGTTAACTTTCACTCAGATGTATCTAGTTCTCTATTCAGTGATCTTTCAATTTCAATTCATCTTCCAGTCTTAACAAGTTTTTCAAACCTTGGAGTTCTCACTGTGAATACTTGTGTTCTGGCTACTTTATCCTTTTCATTAAAAACTCAGCCATCCAGGAATGGAAAAAGAATTCTACCTGAAATGGACCTTTTATCCACCTTTGTGTGCTGGTTATTACACAAAGAGAAGCAATGCTCAAACTTCTGGAAACTACAGCAGCCCTTCTTATGTGACAGCCTGGTCAAGGAATAGGGGAGCTGGAATTAGGAAACCCGGTTCACAGTTCCAACTTGGTCATCATGCCACTATTCACTCCGTATTTATCCCACAAGGATTAGAGAGAAAAATGAAAGGTGTGAAAATCGTCTTATAATTACCCTGAAATTCTACTGCTTTTTGTGGAGCTATGGAAAGGCCGCACAGCCGTGTACAAGCTTGGACAGTGTTCTACCCTACACCACATCCCCAGCACCTGAGCTGTTTCTGCAAACTGACCACTTCAGAATTGAAGGATTCTTCAAAAGGATAAAGCATACTTATATTAAAACCCAAATCCATAACCGTGAAACACAAGTAATGTTAAAAAGGGACAGAAAGGAAAGCCTTTAAAAAAATCATACTGATAATTAACTAGCAAGTTGATTTATACCCTACAAAGTTGTCTTTGGATAGCGCAACTTAATCTTGTTTGGGCATTCCAGTCAATTCAGGAAGGCAGGATAAAATAGATTGGAAAGGGGAGGCAACAAGAAAACATTTGTATGGGTACAGAATACAAAGGATGGGTAAACATTCATGAATCAAAGGGTTTAGAGAGAAGATAGATGCCAAGTACATACGTAAGTATCGGCGGACCTCCTGAACACCAGCAATAGCTAGTAGAGCAGAAAGCATCCATTTATGAGAAACAAGTAATTTGACCTACTTAGAAATAAATATAATACATGCTGATCTTTCTAGAGAGAATTCCAAGCCCCATTGGGTGGGGACAGGAAAAGACAGACATATCTATCCCAAGATGAGCACACTTGGGATTGAGAAAATGTCTCCCTCCAGAGGTTAATTTACAAACACAGCCTCTGCCACCTATCTATCCAAATAGTGCTTTCCAGAGCACAACAGATTCTGGAAAAATAAACAGATGATGACTTCAAAGGATGAGCTAAGAAAAAAAAAGAGTAACTGACAAGGCCTGATCTCTAAGACATTAAGACATTTTATAAAATAATAATTTAAGAATAATTAAAAATAAATGATGCTGCGAAGCTACATAGCATGAGTAATTTTAATTTAGAGCTCTTCTTTATGCGAAGATGAATTAAAGACCTAACTATGTTTTTAAAAATAGAAAAGTTAGCAGGAAATTAAATATGTATTATCTTTACAGAGAAAGACCACTGTCAGCTTTGAGATGATAGAAGAAACCACCAAGGAGAAGATGGATGAATGACAGGAAGAACAACATAAAAATTCACATTGATTTTCAAGATAGGAAGTGATATGAGGAAACGCTAGGTAGAAAGGGTTCTTGCCTCAATGGTGATACACAAAGTGATGGGAGCTGTGCCACAGAGTGCATTAAAATTCGTAGGAGAAAAATAACACGACTCAATAGAAAAGTAGGCAACACAGCTAGGCAGGCTGTTCATGCAAGGGGAAACCAGTATGTTGACAAACACCTGGGAAAATGTGTAATCTCACTAGAAATCAGAGCAATTAAAATTAAGCTCTCTTAGCCAAGTGTTTGGTGGAGCCTGCGAGGAAGGAGGATCACAAGTTTGAGTCTAGCCTGGGGAATTTAGTGAGACTGTCTCAAAATGAAAAGAAAAAAAAGCTGAAGATGTTGTTTGATGTGGAGGCCTTGAGTTCATTCCCAGGTGGAAAAAAAAACAGGCTGATCTATTTGATATTTATTGAACCAGTAAAAATACTTCTACCCCAAACACGCACATGTCAACCATTATGCCATGGCTGAGTGTGAGGTGTGGGATGTCACATGGGAACACAAACTTGATGACTTTCAGAAGGGGTATAAATAGAAGCATTCCTTAAAAGAGCAGAGTGGAAGAAGACCTTGAAAACTTTGAGGTCCTTCAGCCCTATTAGTTCAAATCTGGAGAGAAAGAAATGATCCCTTTGATGGTGTTCTGTTCAGCATTATTCAATAACAACAGCTTGAAAGTAACTTATCTACTCAGTAATAAGGGAATTGTTGAGTAAATTAGAGAGCATCTACATTATTTTATGCTGCTATTAAATTCGATTATGAAAGCTGTGTGGAAATATGGAAAATATTTATCATGTATTGTTAAAAGGATAAAAAATTCCACCCATAGAAAATTACAGACATGTAATAAATTCAATATAGGGAGAATGTATGTCCCTGTAGGTGAGGGCAAGAAAGAGAAACATAAAAATAAAAATAGGTCTATTAACATTGTGATTTTCAGTTGTTTTGGTTATTACTGCTGCTTTAAGAATTTGAGGGAAGTCCTCTATATCTTGGGAGGTCCACATGACAGCTCTTTCTCAGCCACAGTCCCTTCCCTTACTGGACCATATGTCCCCTGAGCTACTCTGGAAGCCCTATTCCCTGGATCTGAGCTCTGTCTGATCTAGGGAACCAGCAGGTGCCAGGAGCTTCCCAGGAGCCACCAATACCAGCAGAAGTCTCTACTCAGAAGCTTGGGGACAACACTGACACCTGCTAGTCAGCCACCCCTACAGCACTGGCCCCGAGTGGCGGGGACCTGAGGCTCCAACCAGAGACTAGTGAGGGGCTTCAGGGCCAGTGGAGAGCTGCTCAGCCTCCTCTAAGTCCTGAGCAGGATCTGTGTGCTGGAGCGCATGTAGGGCCAGAGTGAACTGCCCGCAGCTGCCCCAGAGAGTCAAGGGGTTCAGATCCTGGGCCTTGCACCAAGAAGACTGCACTTCACCCCATCTAATGTCTGTTGGCACCAGAATCTCTAGGCTGGTTCTGAGGCCCCTCCACACGCCTATAAACCCACCTCAAGAATGCTTAGGGGTGTGTGTGTGTGTGTGTGTGTGTGTGTGTGTGTGTGTGTGTGTATCTGTGAGAGGGTTCCTCTTATCCCTTCTCTCCTGCATATAGTGATTGGAGGATTGGAGTCTCCATTGTTCCAAACAATAACTGAATAATAATTGCCCCCAGCAGGTGGACAGCACTTTGTAGTCTGCAGTCTGTGCAAACTTCTTCTGTGTGGTCCATTCCCTTAGAATCATAGCTGCAGCTCCAAGCCCACTTCAGTGCTGATTGTCTCCATCTCTAGTTCCCATAAAATTCTCAGCTCACCAAGTTGCCATGACTAGAATAGGGTTTCTCAAGATGTGTAAGGAATGCGAAAGGGTCATGTGGCACAGGGCCCAGCATTCTGGTGGAATTTCCAATAGCTATGTTTCCTTTCTTCTTTTTTGGGGGGAAGGCAGTGGGTGGACCAGAGACTGGACCCAGGCCTCCATATTGAGTTGCGTTTCCAGCCCTTTGTGCTTTTCTGAGGCTCAGGATCTTTCTAAGTTGCTAAGTGGCTCAGGTGAGTCTCAAGCTGATGATCCTTTTGCCCATCCTCCTAGACTACTGGAATCACATGCCTGGTTCCGTGGACACATTTTTGTGGCTGTGGCTCTCCTGCCTTCAGGCCCGAAGAGCCAGCCTTGCTGGATGTGTGAATCCAGGCTTTCATCTGACCAAATCAGGTTCTTCTGGGCGGGGGCTCATGTGCCAGCAGTGAGGGCAATATGGTTTGTTATCCCAGAAGCAAGGAGCCCTTATTTCATTTATAGTGTAATAAAACTCTTATTGATTTTCATAAAATTGAAAAATCTCTTTGTGAGTGAAAACCCTGGGGCCCCACCCCGTGAGTGCTGACTTGCTGCCTTTTCTCCACCGGGGGCACATTATGATTCATATCTGGGTACTGCTGCAGTCCAGGGCCAATTTCCTCAGCAGAATAAAAGGGAACTATAAAAAGTTACAGATTTGTGCACCTCCCAAGGACCCTCAGGGGAGCCTTGGCTGGGAGAGAGGAACACCTCCCAGTGGGTTGGTTGGAGCCGCCAGTGTAGCGAGGACACGGCTCCGGGAAGAGTGGGGAGGGTTGTTGATTGCTCTGCCCAGGCAGCTCCTCCATCCTCACTGTAGCTTTTGACTGAGCTTCCTGCAGCCCCTTCCTGGTAGCATCTTTCTGGGTTCAGACTGCAGGTCTCAGCCTGGCTACATCTATTCTCCAGGCCAGAATATCCTTTTACCTGTGCATTCAATGCGAACATTCCATGTCATGTGTGACTCTCCTTCCTGGTCTTTCAAGGACATAGCGGGCTCCCTATCTCTGCAGGTGCTGTGGTTTCTGTCCAGACGTGCACCTTAGCTGCTTCTCCCATTGTTGTCTACTTATTTCCTCTCTCTGCTCAATCCCCTCACCTGTTTCCTCCATGCCTGGCACCGCCTGAGCATGTGCGATGTCCTCATTGATGTGAGCATCCTCTTTGCAATTTCTAAATTGTCACACGTGTTGCACTTGACAGTGTGTCTGTCACACTCTTAAGCACTTTTTTCATTAATCCACTTAATCCTCCAACAACCCACTAGGGATAGTGCTATTGTTATACCCTCTTTACAGATAGAAACAAATCCAGAGAAATTAAGAAGGCTACACAGTAAGCAAGTGGCAGAGCTAAAGGCATCCTGTTTTTGAGTCTGGATGGGAACTGCTCCGTCACCAGTTAAACATTTCTCCCTTGTATTTCCCAGAGGTTCACACAGACCCAGGACCTGTGTCCTGCATCCTTACATCTCCAGCGCCTACTAAAGGGCTGGGGCATGGTAAGCTCTCAGTAATGTGTGGCACTTTGCTTGATAACATCCTGTCTGGAGGGAGATTATTTAGTGTCTGTATAGTCTTTGGCCTTGTAAATGTCTGGAGTCCAAAGGGCTGGTGAGGGCCTAGCTACTGCTTTGCCTCTCTAAGTTTATCCCCATGACATAACATGGAATTCATCACATCAGCTGCAGAGAAGTTAAGTGAACCGTGCTGGACCTGGCATTTCAACTCTGACTCTCTAGCCTTGGGTCTTCCCTTGTCCCTCATCTCTCTTGTTCCTCATTTCTGGGCCGGTCCCAACTGCAGACTCCATCAACAAGGGCTATCCCCATAAGAGGATCCAGTTCTGGATATATCCTGGTTTTGATGGTCGTTGTTGGTTTTTTAAAAATTGATTTTATTGGTACATTTTATATACACATTATGATTGCAATCAACATTGAGAGTTTGTATCAGTACATGACACATCTTGATTATCATTTTTCCCCATTTCCCTGCCCTGCCCACAACCCCCCACCCCCAATATACATAAGCTTTGTTTCCTTTTGTTGTTGAGATTTTTGATACAGAGTCTTGCTATATAATTCAGGCTGGCCTCAAACTCATGACATTCTCCCTTCCTCATCCTCTTGAGTGCTATGTTCTAGGCAGGCACCACCATGCCCAACTGGGTATCATCTTAGGGGAAATAGAAAGTTATTTTCATGTCTCACTCACTCAAAAAGACATAATGTAATACATAGTCTGAATAAAAAGCAGCGGGCCAAGATCCAGGGCTATGGTCACAGTGCAAGAAGCTGGGCTGGGCCGCCAGGCTCTCAGATCTGGGATGAGGATGTAGTGACCCAGGAGGTGGTGACACTTGTAGTGTGAGTGCTCATCCCTCTCCCTCCTGAGTACCTCTCCCTTCTGTACCCACAGGCGTGGGCCTGGGCAGTCCTGCCCTGTGTACCTGCCCTCCACCTCATCAGGACCGGATGCACTCATAAGTGCATCGGGAAGACCCATTGCCAATCCAATGGTCTACTGGTGCTGGAGTGACCACAATTATCTTTAGCCTGGTCTTTGAAAGGGGAGGAGGGAGAGAGAGCAGAATGAAGAGTGGTAGAAGGGGGAAGGAGAAGGAGAAGAGAGGGAGAAAGAACAGGAGGAGGAAAAGAGAAGAAAGAAGAGGGTGTGAAGGGAGGGAGAGAGAGATGCCAGATATGTAAAAGGAACACAAGGCCACAAGACCTTAGGGAGGTGAGGACAGGGTGCCCTCAGCTCCCAGAAGTTCCTCTTCAAGCCTCTATCTCCATAATCTTCACCTTGGATTTCAGGATTCACTCCAGAACATTTTCCCCAGGCTTTTCTGTTCTTTTTCACCTATATGTATTTATTTATTATAATACATTAATTTAGGTGCCTGTAGCAGAACCTTGACTAAGGTTGCAGATCTTGTTCCTTTCACATCAACACAAGGATGGAGTCACTGACAGCCTGTACACTCTTCTCCCCCATGAGGAGTAAAAGAGGGCACCTGGCTGAAGGGCCTGGGTGACGTGCAGGAGGGACCAGGGTGGGTGGCCAGTGTCACTGTGTCTGAGGGGCTTCCTGGGAAACTCAGGCAATGGGAGGGTCAGAGAAGAGTTGCATGTGGGCCAAAGATAAGCTTTCCCAGCAGGGCTGCCCCAGGAGAAGATGGGCGGCCTGGGATGCCAGACCTGAAGTGGGGCAGAGGCCGCCTGGGTCACCTCTTTGGTGGCCCCAGAGTTCCAGATCCACTCTACACAAGGTGCCTGAGAAGGCCTAACTGCTAGGCCACACCAAGGCCACTGTGGCTGCTCTGCTGGGTCTCTGCTCCTGGCACCTGCTCTCTTCTATCTCCTAACTCTCCCTTTGTCTCACATTGAGACCGGCTGGCAGAGTGAGCGTGAGTTCTAGGTGGTGCGGTCTGGTCAGTTGACGGAGAAGCCCGTTGCCCGTCTCGTCGTGCATAGACAATATGGAATCTAGGAAGCCTGAGATTCTTTTTCCAGGGAGAACCACTGTGTCCCTTCTGGGTCCCTCTAAGCATTGAGTGCAAGAAGCTCAGGGAAGTGAAGCTCCAACACCTGTCCTGGCCAGCAGGTGCTTCTAGATGATGCTGCAAGTTCATTTTCCACATGGATTTTTGCAAAGGTGGCTCTCTATCTGTCCTATCGATTCTGTCTAGAAGTCTTCTTTCTGCCGTTGGCTACTATGTCCTAGCTACTGCTGCCCCCAGGACCCCCTTCATCTCCTGCTCTTACTTTGATAATGGCCTCCATTCTCCATCATCTACCTCCTGCTCTTGCCTTTCTCCTCAGTCTAGAACCTTCTCTCTGGGCTGTTCTTGTGGTAGTATAGAGTGTGTCGGGTTCGATGTTGCATCACTGGTCATTTGCTCCCTGGCCTTTAGCTTGGGACAGCACTGTGGTGGGGGTGGGGAACGCTGGGTCTTCCTGCGGATGCTCACAGCCATGCATGCTGGCTGCCAGTCTCTGGAGGTCCTGGGAGGTCAGGGAGTTTTGTCTGCTTCCTTACTGTGATTTATGGGCTTCTGTGGCTTTCTGGTTTAAGAGGATATTTTAGAGCCTTCTACAGCATTTTTCGGGAAGGGACACTTAACCCAGGACCCCATGGAAAGAGAATCGAAGATCCTGGGCTTCAGACCAAATTCAGTTTCACATTCCGTGGGGATTCAGGGGTGTGGTTGGATTCATGTGGGGGACTTGGACTGGGTGAGCCTATGAGCCCACCTCTACTGGATGCTCACCTTCTCTTCATTACTCATCCAATCACTCATTCATTCACATGCTTATTATTAATGTCCAATTCATTCATTGGTCACTCATCTATTCCTTGTCAACTTCTAAATTTATACATTCATTCTTAATTTATTTACTCATTCATATATACTCATCCCTTTATTCTCACTTCCAGTTTTAGTGAGGCACTTTTTTTAGACAGGGTCTTGCTTTTGTAGTTCAGGCTGGCCCTGAGCTCAGCATTGAACTCATAGCAATCCTCCTGCCTCTGCCTCCCAAGTGCTGGGACTACAAGTGTGAGCCACCACTGTGGTACGTGATTCTGATTGCTGGTAGGAGTGAGTCACCATACCTGGCATTGTTGTATGTGGTTACCAGGGATTGAACCTGAGCCCTTGCACTGGCAAAGCAGGCACCAAAACCACTGAGCTACATCCATGGCCCCAGTGAGGCACATTTAAAGAGCACGATTTCCATTGACATATGAATGGATAAATGTGGCGCACATACACTAAGGAGCACTATTCAGCCATTAAAAGCAGAATCTTATTGCTTGTGGCATCATGTGTGGAACTAGAATCCATCTTATTAAGTGACATTATGCAGCACAGAAACAAATACTGCCTGTCCTTGGTTGTATGGGGAAGCTAAGCACGTTGATCTCATAAAAGTAAGGGGTAGAACAGTAGCAGTAGAACAGTAGTAGAACAGGGTAAGGAGGAGGAGGATAGAAGTTAAGTTCATTAAAGGTTACAAAAATAAACTACAAGGAGTAATTTTTAGTATTTTATAGCACAGTAACATGAGTATAGTTAATGGTAGTTTACTATCTATTTCAAAATAGTACAATAAAAGGAGTCTTGAATGTTTCTAGGGAAAAAGATATCACAAATATTTGAGACAATGAATATACTAATTATCCTGATTTGATCATTACACATTGTATTGGATGATATCACACCATATCCGACAGATATAGACAAATATCATGTATCAATTTAAAAAAGCCCTACTTGGTAAATTCCGAGATATGTGCATCTGTCTATATCTATCTCCATCTCTAGGTTTCCATCATTTCCACATAGGTGTGTATATTTCTCTGTAAAATCATCATTAGAACTGAGACAGTGAAAACACTATCACCTCAGCAGTTTCCTCCTGCCCTTTTCATGCTCCCCACCAGTCTACTTTCTGTCACAATAGATTAGTTAGCATCCTGTAGGGTTTTTTATAATGGGATTTTATAGAATGCATCCTGTTATTCCTCTGGTTTCTTTTATACAGCATGAAAAAAACCCCTTCTATTTTGTTGCCTGGCTTAATACTTTTTATGGCTCATTCCCCTTTAGGATTGGATAATATTCCAAGGTAGAGACAGACCAAAATTTGTTATTCATTCCTCTGTTGTGGACGGAATGTTACAAACAGACCCTCTGTGAACAGTGGTGCATACCTGATTGCAGTGTGATAGACATTCACTTTTCTTGAGGAATAATTATAGATTCGTATGCAATATTAAGAAATGATAGAGAGAGGCTCAGTGGGCTTTGTAAACCTAGTTCGTTTTTGTAGTACCACTTTACAGAAACTATGGGATAATATCACACCTGGATATTGACATAGATAGAGTCTGTCAATCATATTTGAGCTTCCCTAGTTTTCATTTGCCATAATTTGTGTATACATATACATATTTAGTTAAAACTTTGTCACAAAATAGAAAATGCTCAATGTAAAATAAGATGAAAGGGGACAATGTTGAGATTGTAACAAAAAGTAAGGAAACAAATTTTATATATATGGGGGGGTGGTAGGGTGGGTGGGGCTATGGGAAAAAATGAGAATTAAGTTGTGTCTTATACTGGTACAAATCCCCATTATGGAGTGCAATCATGATGTGTATATTTAATGTATCAATAAAGATAATTAAAAAAAAACTTTATCACAAGTGTAGATTAAGAGATTAAGATGTTGAGCTACTAAACAGTTCTGTCAGAAGAGCAAACCTGGGTTTCTTTTCTTTCCATACTTAAGGTTGAATTACCTTTTGCATGGAGCTACTTATCTATTTATTTATTTGGACTAAATCAAGTGAAAAAGTTTATGCACAAGAAGAGAAAAATAATAGAATGCAGGGACAATCCACAGAAGGAGAAAAATCTTTGCCAGCTATTCTTCAGATAGGATTAATATGCAGAACATTTTATAAAGAGCTCAGAAAGTTTAATACTAAAAAAATCACATGGCCTAATCAATAAATGGGCAAATCAATCAACAAGATACATCAAAAGATACAAATGGTCAATAAGTAAGTGCAAGAAATGTTCAATATCTTCAACCATTAAAGAAATGCAAATCAAGAACACAAAGAGCAGTAAACTTTAAAATACAGAGTTTGGACTCCTTCCCCTAACTGAAATCTACCTCTGAGAAGTAACATCATGAGTTGTCTTTTTATTCAGGATATCGATATCCTCTTCCATGCCTCTATTTTCTTTACATTCCATGATAATGGATTTTATACAGAGTGTAGAGGAAATAGAAGCATGGAAGAGAACACCAATATCCCAAATAAATGGAATGGGTGATGTTACATACCAAGGATGTGATGTTACATACCAAGAAGGGAAAGACTGAACCGGAGATGTATTCCCAATGATAGCCATTCTGATTAGGGTGAGATGGAAACTCAATATGATTTCTATCAGAAAAGTATATGTGTGTGATCTTCCAATGGCCACTAATTCCTGGGCTAAAACAATCTTAAATGCCAAGGAATTATTGGTGAATGTAGGTGAACAGTGTTCAGGGACTAACTGTTCATTGTTTCAACTTTTCTATGGAGTTAAAAATGTTCAAGATGAAAAGCTGAGGGAAACGGTTGAAAATAAGGCAATACAAAAAGAATGAAATAGATCATGACTTGGAAAGACTTCAAGGAAACGATAATGTTTGTTTTCTCTCTGGATAGAATTCTTAAAATTTTCCATCTGAAACCCATTTGGGAGGATAATGTGAACTGTGAGTGAAATAAAGTATTAGTCCTAAACCACCACCATCTCTGAGCCTCTCTGTGTCACCCTGAATGATTTCTGTGCTTCTGTTTTCACTGTATTCTCTTTCATCTCAGTTGTGTTGGGCTTGTGCTTTGGTTTGTGTTTGTTTGTAGTGCCAGTGATGGAAACCAAGGGCCAGGGAACACTACGTAATCGCTCTACCCTAAGCTGTACCTCCCAGGCATGCAGAGGCTTAATAAAAACTCCATCACTTTATTCTTCAAAATATTTTCCATGGCTTCCCATACTCCAAACTATGGACAGCCTTCTGTTATTGCTAACCTCAACTCTAGCTGCACTCTTTCTCCCGTGCCCTCACTTCCTTGTTACTCTGAAGCATGCCCCACACTCTCTCTGTTTCCTATTTTCTTACCTAGAATACTCTTTATTAGGCTTCCACTTTTTTCTAGTCTCTGATCTAGTGTTACCTCCTATGAAAAATTCTTTTCATGCTCACCTTTATTTAGAGTTGGACTATCTGCCTGTTCATTTCAGCAGTGTCACTAGGAAGAGAATAGTTGCTCCCTATCACTCCTGGCCCCATTCTCCATGCCCCGTTATTTCTTTTAGCAACTGAATTTCTCTCTCAAATTTAATCTGGCAAGAGAATATATTTTTCTGACTCCCTTGCAGCTAAATGAGCTGAGCAAGCTTTGATCTTATAGAGAGAACCACATCCTACGTGATGGCTGAGAAAGAAAACACAAACACCATAAGATCCTAAACAATGGCTAACACTAAGGGGAAATGAGTGCTTCATGGGTTGTAACCTTGTTCATATGTTCTTTCCTTTACCTGTTGAATTCATTTTACTCAATGTGTGTCACAACCTATGCATCTTACCTGTTTTCTCCCTGTGTGGTGAGGGCTCCACCTGCTGAAGAAGCACTAACTCCCTCCCACCCCCGGGCAGATACCTTCCTCCTCTTCCAGTTGTTTGGAAACAGCATGCTCACACTTCCTCGGTGGCTTTCCTCATGGGATGGGAGAGGAGCTATACCCTGTACTCATCACTGCCCACCCATCTCTCCTAAAGAAATAACCATCTTTCTCTTCCCAGGCTTCTGCCTCTCCTTGCTGCCTGCCCAGGCTCTATGAGACCCACATAAGAGACTGCTGGGTTCTTGCCTCTGTCTGTTACAGCCAGGGCTGGGGTGATGTCATGGATGTTCTTGGCCTCACCTTGCTGTTGGTGCCACTGAGGGAACAATGTGGAAGTTCAAAACGGAATTATCCTCTCCAGAAAGGCTCACTGATTGTATACCCAAGGCCACACTTTGGGACCAACCAACCAGACACAGTCCCTCCCCTCACAGAACCATTTTGTAGAAGAAACAGATGTGTATTGAATATGTGAGTACAGAACTACAAGTTCAATAGACTTGGACAAATTTTGGGAGAAAAAGTTTATGACAGTATGAGAATAAGTAACGTGAAGGTGTCTTCTGATCTGTGGTATCAGAAAGTGAGCTGAGAGAGCATGATACCATGGGGTTTAATTGGAGGACAGACGTGAGGTTTGCAGAAGGAGAAAACATAACACTTAGAGAGAACAGCATGTACAAAGGACCTATAGTCCAACAGACAGAAAGAATAGCTGGAACACAGAGGTTGAGACTGCGAGCAGACAAACGCCAGACTTGGATCACACGAGGTTTGGCTGGCTATGGGGGTAGGGGCAGATGAAGGTGATATAGTCATGGTATGTCTTGAAGTACTCTGACTGTTGAGTGAAGGCAGCTGAGGCTAGGAGGTGAGGAAGGAGGAAGAAAACAGTGGGCTAGGAGTTCAGCAGGGGCAGCTGGACAGGGTACTGGCTGTACTCTCAGCAGGACATGGAGGGAAGGTGAAGGACAGAGCCTTGTGGACTGATGTCAGGCTTGGGGGCCATTCTTTAGGGTAAAAAGGAAGTAAAGGGCCTGAGAGAAAGAGCAAGGGTTTGGGATTTGGTGAGTACTAGTTTCCTTTGTGAGTCATCCAGACAGGTGGTTGTGTGAGTCAGGAGTGCGGAGGAAGCTGGGAGGCAGAGTAACTGGGGAATGGGAGCCTGA
This sequence comes from Petromus typicus, assembly GCA_004026965.1. NCBI lineage: Eukaryota > Metazoa > Chordata > Mammalia > Rodentia > Petromuridae > Petromus > Petromus typicus. The sequence goes on from PVIR01015274.1 coordinate 36,524, forward strand.
AGTCGCTGACTGAGACTTGGGGCAGTGTGCTGACCTGGGAGACAGCGGGTTCTGAAGTGGGAAGGACGGAGGCACAGGCATGACAGGACAGGCGTGAAGACAAGAAACAGAGACACTGACACCTCAGAAAAGAATACCAGAAAAATGGAAGTACATCACTGGGGAAGAAACACTGTCATAGGTACATAGAAAATACAGAAGCCATAAATGAAAACAAAGAGTTTAAAATATCAGAATGGGAAAGTCACAGCAAACTTCAGAGACAAGCAGGAATGTGAAATGAGATATTAGCAATAGATCCAAAAGATAGACTAAAACTCCCTAAATTCTTTCAGAAAAAAATAAAAATGACCTAACAGTGACTAAACATGCAAATGACAAGACACAGAAGAGATGGGAGTAGCCACTAATCACAGGAAGTGTGCACTGTGTTCGGAGAAGCTCACACTCTCTACTTAGAAAAAGTTAAATTAAAATGTTGCTTGAATATGGAGGAAGAGCCACTCATGTTTCACCAGTGAGATATGTTTGGAGAGAAGTTTGGTACAATCTATTGAAAGTCTAATCAGCCATGTCTCATTTAGAATCTATATTAAAAGATATATATATATATAAATATATATATATACACACACACATATATGTATATATATATACACACACACATATATGTATACACACACACACACACACACACACACACACACACATATATATATATACATGCCCCAAGGTGCATTTTAGTCATAAAGAGGTATACTGTGCTACTAATAATGAAGGTAAAAACATTAGATACAGTATAAATTCATAAACACTATACAGATGTTCTCAATATATGACATGGCTGTATCCTGCTAACCTGATCATAAGCTGAAAATATCACAAGTTGGACCATGTGTAATTTACATACACGATGGTGCAGCTCAGAGAAGCAGCACATCGTGGTTCTTCTCTGGGGCACAGTGATATTTCCCAAGTGGCAGCTCACTGCCATCACTCAGCACTGCAAGACGTTAGTGGACAGAATTTTGGTAGCTCAAGAAAGGATCACAATTTGAAATTTTCAGTAAAATGGCTATGGAATATGTATTACTTTTACCTCTGTAAAACTGAAAGAAAGATCCTAAAGTGAATCATTGTTAGTCTGGGACCGTGTGTGTGTGTGTGTGTGTGTGTGTGTGTGTGTGTGTGTGTGTTGTATATATAAATGTTGTACATGAAATATCTGTGTACCCCCCAAATATGTATGTCTATTACATATAAAAAGGAACCTGGAAAAAGATCATGTGTTTGTGAATGCAGCACAGTAGCCCTTACATGTTTGACAGTGGTTTCTCTGGAGAAAGAAGAAGAATTTGGGGGCTGGGGAAGGGGAGTATTGAAGAGAGACTGACATTTTGCCCTGGAAATTTCTGCATGGCTTGAACCAGGGAGCCATACCAAGAATGAATTCTGAATTAACTGAATAATTGTGGGGGTCTCCTTCTTGTGGAGGGGTACTGGGGAGATGACCACAGACACAATGAATGTGACCAAAAGCTAGATGCTAGTGGCAAGTTTATTGGGCTGGAAGTAGATTCTTATAGCAGTAAGACAGTCGCAAGGGCAACAGGCCATGCATGGGAGAAGGGAAGAGAAACCTCACTATTTACAAAAAAGAACAGACACAGTTTACCATTATATTTTGAGGCGCTAAAACATCTTAGCATCTCAGGCTGAAGGACATGTGTTAACCAAGACAGCATGCAAATAGTTATCTAGGGAACAAGGACTAGCAGAAGGCAGAACCAACAAGGAACCAAAGACTGTGGCACCGTGCCCTCAAGCAAGGGTGGAATTTAGGGCTCGCTGGCCCCCTCTGCCACCTGCATCTGGAGTGACTCGGTTTTCCAGTGTCTAAGGCTCGGTGTGCATTCATATATTCCTGGTTCCATCCACAAATAATTTTTTAAAATTATACATATTATAAAAAAGAGAAATCCAGGCATCCCTACGGAATGATGACTTTAATTATTTGAGGCAACACCAAGGAGTTGTACAGCTGTATCCAATGACAGGTCTGTTTTCAGTTTTTAAGCAATTAAAAGAAAATGTGGTATAGACACACAGTGGAGTATTATGCAGCCATAACGAAGGAAAGCATGTTATGTGCAGGAAACTGGAGGGGATGGGAGACCATCAGTTAAAAAACATAATAATACAGAAGAATATGTATCATATATGTTTTTCCTCATAGATGGAATCTAGAGGAGGAGGAGGAGAAGGGAGGGAGGGAGAGAGA
>PVIR01015275.1:0-38589 GCA_004026965.1 Petromus typicus
AATATTGGAAGGTATGGCCAGGTATGGTGGCATATACCTGTAATCTCAGCACTTAGGAGCAGAGGCAGGAGGATTGCCTCAAACTCAAGGCCAACTTGGGTTGCATAGTTAGTTCAAGGCCAGCCTAAACTACATAGCAAGACCTTATCTCAAACAACAATAATAAATATGGGCAGGACTAGTAATGTGTATTGTAGTCAGCCTTCCAGGAGATTCTGAAGACTAAAATTTGAGAACAGCTACCCAAATGCAGGTGTCTGGAATGTGTTCTGACAGTGCATTGCAGTTTTTTTAGTTCCATTCTTGACCTTTAACCTTTACATATTGAGAGCATCTCCCAAACAAAATTAGTACTTAAGTGACCACAGATTCCCTCCAAAATCTGCTATAACTATGTGGAGCTGCTTCAGAATTTGACACAGGAGGATCACAAATTCAAGTTTAAACTATTCAGTTTAGCAATACTTTCACACACATATCCCTTTGGAAAGTTGACCAGTTGACAGTGACTTTTGTCATGATTTAGCATTAAACCCCATATTAAGCAAATGTGGATGGCAAAATTATTTCCATATGGCTGCAAAGGTGGCCATAGTTTCTCTATGAGATTCTTTAACATGCAATAGAAAAAATTTATTGAGAAAGTACATATGGGGGTTGTTACATAAGTTAAATGAAAATCAGGTTTTAGGACAAAATGTCTGATTAAATTCAGGACATTTTATGCATGACTGTCTTTTTATTGAAGGAAAAATAACATGAAAACTAGAATAAATTTCTGTTTTCAAAGCTCAAGAATCATTCTTACTATAACAAAGGCATACATTGAGGCCTCTTGACTCCCAATACTTTAGTACTTTTGAATATGACTCTTTTCTTCAGAGAATTATCTAGAATGAAAGCCCTCAACTAACCCTATTTAAATGTAAAACTTGGATTTGATAAAGCAGAACAGTAGAAACAAACAAACAAAAAAAGAATAAGAACAAAGATACAAACCAGTGCTTATGATGTAATAAAAGCTGACTTTAATAAAAGGCCAGGATACAGTCAATAGTATGCTTGTCTTACTTCTCCTGACATATTACTTGCCAGAAGCAAGGAAAGGATATAAAACATATCTATGTGTCCTTTTTTCTATGCTTGAATGTTTGCCTTTTTAAAATAATGTGTGTCTGGAGAGACTTTAAACAAATATTTCCTCTTAGGTAATTATTTTACTGGGTTTGAAGACTTAATCATTTCCAAATTACCTACCTATGTCTCTCTAGTACTTAACTTGATCATACATCTATGCAGTTTTAGACAATTTTTGTGATATCAAAATGAGATAATAAAAATATTAACATAAAGCTCTGTGATTTAAAAAATACTATTTCCCATTTAATATAAATTCTTGAAATATAGTGTTACAAGGACCAGGTATAACCCTCAACTTGCTAGATATATGAAACAAGAATTTGTGTTCTCTAAAATCAAAGAATGAATGAACAGTGGAGCTAAGAGCAAGAAATGTTTATTAAAAAAGAAAGCTTCTACCTCGGGGAGACAGACAGGGGACCCAAAAGTGAGTGAACCCAGGACCCTGTTTCCTAAGGGATATTTATGGAGCAAAGCCACTAGGTCAGGGTGGTTTAATGTGGGGGCAACTAGTACGACTTAAAAGGTGTTTAAAACTCTGACCAATGGATAATTTAATATTGATTGAAGGGGAATTCAGTGAGAAGGCAAATCATGTAACAAGCTATAAGCATTTTCAGTTGGAATCCTTCCCCCCAGGTAATTGATACATATTTTTAATATCAGTCACTTATTTATCCTGCTTGGCTGTGGTTTCCTGTCTTTGCAATGCTAAAAGTGTCTCTATTGTCCTCCTGGCTCTTTAATTGTCTTGCAAATTGGCTCCTGGAGGGCTATCCCTGTCTAATTGCCTTACCCACCTATAATAGAACTGATATTCTCATGGTTATCTTACTCATGAAGAATTTGAGGCTTATAGAAGAAATCTGACAAAAATAATAAACATTAAATGTCAGAGTCCAAGGTAGGAATTTCTGACTGAAAAAGTAGTGTCTTTTTTTTTTTTTTTTTTTTTTGTGGCTGGCAGCATCTGTTCATAGGAATGATTACTGATTAAAATATGCATCATCTTTTTGAATTATTACTTTAAAAATATTTATTAAAAAGGGAGTATAACAAATCATTCCATTATCAAGAATGAATGATTGACATTACATATGAAAATATTAAAATAATATATATTATTTTATAATATATATATAATTTAGTAAACTTCTAGTAAAGGAATCTTTAAATATCAGTACAGTGTTTAAAATTTCAGTGAATATATTAAGTATACATCATCAGAACTGGTCATTTTGCCAAGTGCTTCAGGTAAAAATATAACTCTTTGAAAGCTTTCTGCCACTCTCTCCAGTTCACTTATGTGTAAAATATTTATAGGTGTACAGCACAATTATAATTTCCATAGTACTATTCCATAGTATTGTATTCAAAATAAATTGCTTAATTTTGTTTCAAAATTGAGAAAGCTGCCTACCATTCAAAGGCATTTTAAATTCAGACCATAACATTTTGTCCTTGGACCCTCAGACTCTCCTTTCCATCTCATTATGCAAAACACATTTAGTTCATCTTGCCCATTCACCATGGTCTTAATAGTCATCACAGTCTTAATAGCACAAGCATTACTCCAAAGCCCAAGTCCACGTCTCCTCTGAGAGAGAAGCTTATTTTTTATTGTGAGCCCCTGTTAAAAAAAAAAAAAAAGTGACATACTTTTAACATACACATTAAACATTTCTGTTCTGAAAGGAAGGGATAATCAAAATAGCAAGGACTCAGACTCAAGCTGAGCAAACAGTAAGTCAGCTCTGTGTCCAGCACCTGCTGCATGCAGTGCCAGGATGTGAGCTGTGCCCATGGCCATGTGAACGGAAACCTTCATGACTTCTCTTGGGTTTACTCTGCTCATTCTAGCATCTCCAACCACTTGCATCTTTGGCTTCACTCCCAACATTATGTAGTATTAAGAATTGCCCTCCCACAGGCACCTGGCAGGGGCTGTGACCTTGTCATAGCATATTGCCTGGCCTCCTGCTCCTTCCTACGATAGCTGAGCAGGAGCCTCTATGATCCTGTACCTCGTGTAGTCCTGTATGCCTAAAGAAATAGCTACACATGGCTAACTCCAAGGTCTGCTGCCAGCTTGAGCAATGAGCTACGCCTTTTGTACAATGGCTGCAGAGGTCTCCGGGTACAGGCATAGTACTAAAACTTTGTGTGACTGAATTCATGGGTGTCAGACAAATCAATGTGATAGATGAGATTTCAATGTGCAGGCTCTGGCATTTGGACTGCTGAGTGCAGACTGCACGGACAGGACATGCTATTCACAGGTAGCCCTGAATGAACAGGGCATCTTCATTCACTTCTGGAAACAAACTCTTTCAAATAATATTACTTTTTTACTCTTAAGGCTATGTTGGATATAGTCTGGCCAATTTCTGTTGTTATTATTATTCCAGATGAATTTGTCTGACATCTGTAAATTCAGAATTACAGAAAATTTTAGGACATAAATATAATATAGGCAAGCTCATTGCCGAAATGTAGCATGACTTAAGTATGTTTTCTAATATAGTCTTCGCTGCCACCTGGAAATTTCTGGGCCTAGTCTTTATGTATCTCTATCTGCACTCTAGTCTTTGGAGCTGACTAGAATTGTCCATAAAGCTCTGCTTAGAATATTTTGAGTCTGTGCTAGCCTATGACTTCAAATTCTTCCTGTAGTCCAGTTCTAAAGCTTTCTAGGTACAGGGTCAGGGAAAAGACAGTATTCACCTACTTCTAGCATTAGTTTTCTATATTGGAAAGCTTTTCATAAGAGGGATTAAATCCTGACATGTATAACTTAAAGGAAAAAAGATTGATTTTGGCTTGAGGTTTCAGAGGTGTTAGTCCCTGCTGGGGTAGCCACAAGGTAACAAAACAAAACAAAACAAAAACCAAGACAAACACCAGCATAATAGAAGAATATAGCAGAACAACTGAATATAGCTGCTCAACTCATCCACTAATGGCATAGTCAGCTATGAATTCATCAGTGGATTGACCCACTGAGAACTACAGTGTTCCCATGAACCAGCCACTTTCTTAAAGCCTCACACATGAGAATTTGGAGAAAACTTTAAATGTAAACTCTAATCCAGAATATGGAATCAATTTTTAAAAACAACTGTATTTCTTTACAGGATCAAAGCATTATTTGAAAATGCAATTATGAAAAGAATTTCATTAATGACATCATGCACAATAAAATATTTGAAATAAAATTAGCAAAAGATTTGCAAAATTTGTGCTGAAAATGTTGCACTACTATGACAAATTAAATTTTAAATATAGTAATAACTCAGGTCACAAACACAAAAGGAAGTTTTGAGCAAAAATTTGCTTCTGTTGGCTAACTATGTATCAAGTGATCAACACAAACCAGGCCATCTTCCTCAGAATGATGAAATGAATTTAAGTTCATGAATGGGAGGTACTAGTATTAATAGAGATTATTATATGTTTTTTTAATTGTAAGATTCCATATGTTGTTAAGAGAATAATTCCCCCAAAATTGATTTGTGGACTCAATACAGTTCCTGTCAAAATTGGGGGTTTTTGTTTAAAACAAACATTGATGACTAAATTGACCAGAATCTGTGTATGAAAATACAATTGACTTTTTCCAATATAATTTTGAAAAGTAGAAAAATATGGGAAGTATTATCTAAAGTGATTCATTTCAAAATTTATTATACTAATTCAGAGGTTTGTAACATAGATAAATCAGTGAAATACAATTGATAGTCAAAAAATAATTCCTTGAATTTATGATCAATTTAATTTATAAAGTCAAGGTAGCAAGGTAATTCAATAGGAAAAAAGTAGTATTTTCCATAAATGTCGATAGCACTATCAATTATGTATGTACTTGCAAAAATGTAACTTTGAATCCTTTTTCACAACATTAAAATAAATAATTCATAACAGCTTATATAACCTTTATGTTAGAGCTAAAAGTATAAAAATTTTAGAGGAAAACTGCAAGCTAATCTTTTACTTTGGTTTAGGTTACCTGTAACATCAAGTAGAATTTCAATATACATCAGTATAAGATCAAAAGCATAATATATAAATTTTAAACTTGATTAATTCAACAGTGTTGAAAAATACTTAAAGGCAGGGACAAACAGTTGAATGAATTTGTTTTTAAGATGAAGCATCCACTTTCAGGCAAATGATACAATTTTAAAAACAGGTAAGTTATTCTAACTAATACTATACAAAAAATCAACAGGGGTGCATAAGCACATGACAAGTTACTCAGCATCATAAGTCATTAGAGAAATGCAAAGTAAAACCATATTGTGATGTCACTCAAGAATTTATAAGCAAAAACAAGAAACAAAATAAAGCAAGAAGAGTTAGGCTCTGGTGTAATCTAGATGCTTCCCCCAAAGTGTAATGGGTTCACAGATGAAGATTTTTGGTGACTGAATCTACAGTGTGTGAATGTGGTTTAAAGGTATGATATTAGAATTTAAAATGTGAAATGAACCAATAATGGTTTATCATAATTCTGAGTGCAGATTATGGAAAACCCTTCCCTAGTTGTTGGTGACATCAGTCAATAGGCTTGCTAACTAGAGGAACTGTAAATGAACCAAAATAAAGCAGGCTGCTGCTTGCTACTTTTCTGTCTGCTACCTTCTTTGCAGTAGACTATTACTCCTCTGGGATATCCCTCTGGCTTCCAACCTACCTTTGAAACAGTAGACTACAGCCTGAAATCTCTGTGAACAGAGAATTGGAATAAAGCTTTTGTCCTTTAACTTTGGGAGTTGAGTATTTTATCTTAGCAAGGAGAAAAAGAGACCAATAAGTTTAGCAAAAAGACCAATGCCAAGTTTTGTTCAAGGTGTAGAGACCAAAGACCTTATGCACTGCTGGTGGGAATATTAAATAAGGTAGAATTTTGTAGAAAATTTGATAATTTTCTGAAAAGTTAAATACATGCTTATCAGATGGCTAAGAAATCCCACTCCTAAGATACATGCTTAAAGCAGAATGAGAAATACATTCATACATTGCACAAGAATGTTTGTCACAGCAATATCTGTGTAGCAATACAGTACAAAGAACCCAGATTCTACCAGTGAATGGATAAAGAAAAAATTATATCTAATATATGTGATTGAAATATATATACCTGATATGTAACTGATAATGTAAAAATTATGATATATGCTGCAAATAGATAGGCTCTGTGAGCTTTACACTAAGAAAAAGTACTAGGTGCTTTAAATATTCTATGACTCCATCACTTGAAATTTTCAGTCTAGTATCCTGAATAATGAACAGATTTTCTAGTGCTGGGGTTGAGGAGAGGTTGTAAATGGGTGCAAGTCTGTATGGGAAGTTGAACGTGGAACATTTCCATGTTCTAAAATTATATTATGGTGATGACTTCCCAACTCAGTGAATTCATTACAAGCCATGGTATTTCCTATATAGGATGAGTAAATTTGAAGACTTTTACATTATACCCCAAAGTGGGAGAAATAGGAAGAAGAGATCAAATTCATTTCTAAATATTATCTCAATCTCTTAGCTTGAGGACAATGTTTGGAGGACAATGACAAGAATGGGAATTATTTCACTCATAGCTGTGATTTATAACATACATTTTAGACATAATCTATGCTTTTGTTTATGAAATAAATTTATAAACAATTGTTTAGACAGGACAAATTTTTTGAAATATTGTGTCTGTTCTGTTTTGTACTTGTAAGTAAAAGAAACATGTAAAAAGTTTCACTCACTCTGCTTTCTCTATTGCTCTATCAATTTTTATAAGGAAGGAATAGAAGAAAAACATGATGGTAGAAGAACTTCAGTTCAACTCAAATTTTTACCTGATGCATTTTTAATTGCCTAAAAGGCAATGTCTGTTAATACTTTGATATGCTACATGTATGTATGCAAATCTATATACATACAAAAACCTTATACTAGAGAGATATGTTAAGCATTGTAGTTTAATGATAACACCGTGAAAAATACAAATTACTATATTAATGCTCAGTATCTTATGAAGCAAAATGCATTTAATCTTTAGGACAATATTTAATATTTTTGAAAAATATTTTGGGTTAGTCAGAAAATTCAGTGAGGACCTAATGTCTTTCTTTTCTTCACAGTTAAAGCAGATGCTTTGATAAACTGAATGTTTATTCATACAAAATAATGCATTTCAACTTACCAATCAATCAGTTGGGATGAAGTTGATGTGAGAGCACCACATCTTCTGTCTTCCACTCACTTTTGATATCTTCACCATGGTTGTGTTTATCCCTATCTTGATGATAAGTCCGAGGGCTTGCCTTCTCTCTCATAGATTTCAATATGTACATTTAAAAACTGCATATGTAAGTATAAAATATGAACTGTATGATTTATTTAGGCTTATTTTCATTTTTAATAGAGAATGAGAAACAGTTTTCTCTAGAAGATAACAACAGTCAAATTATGCTAAGCACTTTAACCTCATTGTGTATGTGTATATATACATGATGTATCTAAAGACCTCTCAGTTCTGAGCATTATGGCATACTGACACTTTAGGAATGACCAAGTACGTCAAAGAAAGTCATGCTATTGTATAACCAGAAAAACTGAAAAAAAAATATGTCCAAATGAAAGTGCATTTTTACTATTGAATATATTGCAAATATGCATGTTCTGCTTCCATATATATTTTTACTTAATATATACCCTAAAAATCCCAGGAAAATTAAACATGTAAAATCATACATACTCATAACATACTACACTTGATTTATATTTTACTGAGCTGCAAGAAATATTAAACTTTGAAATCACATTTTCATTTGTCTTTGTTTTAGCAACAAGCATAGGGATTCACTGTTATGGTATCTGCATGGTAGAAACTTAGTTTACAAATGTCATTGCAAAACTTTGGATGATAAAAAACTTGTTGGAGGCCCCATTAGTCGTTTGGGTGAATTTGACTGGTTTGCCAGTCATGTAAATTTGAGGAAAGTAAGAGTTCATTTTACAAGTTTTATTCACTGAAAATATTTTGACTATGTGTGTGTGTTAGAAGGGTTGTAGAGATTGCACCTAGGTACTCATCCATGCTAGGCAAGCACTTTACCATGGAATTACCAGATGGAATAGACATGTGTTAGACTATGAAACTTTCAGTGTCATAGTTCTATCTAAAATGTTATCTAAGCTGGGTTTGTAATTCCAGCAATTGTGAGGCTAAGTTTGGATGGTCTCAGCTAGTATCAGGTTGGCCTGGGGTATGTAGTGAGTTCAAATACAGCCAGAATGGTATAGCAATGCCCTGTCTCAAAAAAACCTATCACTCAATCAATAAAGCAAAGTATATGCCAGAAGACTGATATGTTTAGATATGTTCAGAGGTGGGGCCTTTTGAAAGTGATTCTGTTGTGAAGACTCCCATTTCATGAAATATTTTAATTTATTGATGAGTTCATTAGCTTATGACGAGGTCATAACTGTTCAATACAGGAGGTCAGTGAAGGGCTGGCTTTGACAGTTATATGTTATCGCTGGCCTCTCCTTTACAGCCCTTTCCCTCCCTTTCAGCTTCATTACTGCGAAAAGGTCAACAGTGATTTTTGATCCTGTCTTTTCCACTTTATGTTTCTCCATTGGAACCACCTAATCCTGGGTTAAAACATTTGAAACTGTGAATGAAAATTAAGTTTTTGCCCTTTATGTTGTATTCTCAGATTCTTTTAAAAGCAACAAAAATCTGAACCATGTACCTGGTTTCTGTATTGTATCTAAAATGAATCTTTGTATTAATGAGGGTGCACACACATTTGTGCATGGATGTGTGTGTGTATGTGCACACAGTGTGTCGTGAAACCTAAAAGAGACTTAATTTCATCTTTAGGAATATGTGATTTCTAGGTGTAAAAACACCATGTGACAAAAGACAGACCAGGTAATCTCCTTTTAAGGACATTGAAAAATATACATTTAAGAAAATAAAAATGGAATATGATATGATTTCCAAGTTGCATTTATCCAATTTCTAACAATTAAAAAATGAGATTACTAACTTCTAAAATTAATTGTAGTCCAAAGAATACAGTTAAGGGAATATGTTGAGGACTATCATGCCATCTGACCATACCGGGGGGAAATTATTTGCAAGTCTTACAGAAAGAGCATAGATGTCTTTGTTCTTATAACTGCCCTAAATGCTATGGATATAAAGTACAATAGAATATGGAATTTCTCCCCAGGGATCAAACCTACATTTAATTTTGTTCTTTCTCCACAGCAATAGCCATAAATGTAGTAATTTTCCTTTTTAGAATTAGTTACCATAGTATTCAACTGAATATTCCATAGTGATGAGAGTTTCAATTTTTAGCTTTAACAGTACTTCTTAGTGTCTGATATAATACGTTTCAGAGCCCCATTAACTCTACTTGGTGTCCACATAAGTAATCATGCTCTCTGTTGTATGAATGAACTACATTTTTCATAATGACCCGCAAATACAAAACCTTTCTTCCTCTCCCTATTAGTTATTCTCTCTTGGCATGTAAGTAGAAAAGACATAATGAAGTACAAAGATTTTTATCTATTTGAACTCCAGTAATATCTCCCAAGGTGACATTCTCATGGTTAAAAAAGCAGTCTCCTTAGCTTTCTGTTTTAAAACACATTTATTTAGATATAGACTTAGATACTGTTCTCCTCATATGATCTTTGAAATATTTAACAAATTTGAAGATATTTGTTAAAGTATATTCCAACTTCTGAAATCCTCCAGCTGTTGCCTGTGGCAATTGTTCTGTTCTCTACTGTACAATATGTACAGTAGTTACATATTGATTTTCCTACTGTTTGATTCCTGACCTCTTTCATGCTGATGTCCTAGATTGGGGAACTAGTAGGTAAAAGTCATTGGAAGAGTGCAGGATAAATTAGTCTGGCCAAAGCTAAATCCTGTAAATAAAAAGAGAGATGACTTGATATATTTGATAACTGTTTTCAGCTATATCAGGAAAAAAATATTCATTTTAGTTCATAATTCATTGACTGTGTAGCCTTTTGGGCTTGTAATGAGGCAGAACTTCATGGTAAGGACATCAGGGGGAGGAAACTTTTCACTCTTTGGTGACCAAGAAGGAAAAAAAAAAAAAAAGATGCTATAGTTCTAGTATACTCTTGCAGGAAGTACCCTTAACTATTCCATGTTCTTCACAATCCCAGTAGTGTCAAAAGCTTGGGACTAGACCTTTCAACACAAAGGACTTTGGAGAACCGTTCAAACATAGTAACGTGCAAGTAGAGTACTATGAAGTCTGCATAAGAGATATTACTTGACTGAATTGAGTCCAAAGTTCATTTATATGTGGATTATATCACATTAACAGGGATTTCTTCTATGAGCTAAAAAGTGGCTGTTTCAGCTATTCTGTAATTTCAGAATTACAAGTATTACTCTAGTATGCATTTTGAAAACATATCCTATAAAAAAGTTAAAATGAACTGTAATAGGCATGGATTCATGAAATTAAAATAAAAAAGATTGATGTGGCATTAGAAAATGAACTCAGAGCCTTTGTATTGAGTTACATCCCTGGCCCTTTGTTGTTGTTGTTGTTGTTGTTGTTGTTATTATTATTATTATTATTATTATTTAAAATTTGCAATAGGATCTCCCCAAATCCCTAAGTTGTTGAGGCTGGCTCAAACTTGGTGTCCTCCTGCCTTGGCCTATCTGAGTTCTGGAATGACATATCTATATCATTATAACCAGCTATGAATTCAAAATTTATTACTTAACCATCTATGGTAAAGTAGCTCCCATGTGAATTCTATATTTAAAAAGGATAAAGACATGAATAAATCAATTATGCTTCCATTTCTCCTTATTTCAAGTTCAAAAATTATCTTGAATATAATAGAATGTTATTTTATTTTACTTTTAGGAAAATGTAATATTTAAAGCCTAAAATGAAATTTTAGAGAGTGATATAGAGGTTCTAATTTTTATTGTGATAGTGGTTACATACTGATAAATAAAATTAATCAGTACAGTTTAGGTAGTTGAATTTTATTATATGTAAATTATACCCAAAGAAAGCTCATATTGGTCAAAAATGACACAGTTTTACACCACATGAATAAATTCTGGAGATCTAATATTCAATACGTTGAGTGCAGTTAATAATGCTATATTATAAATTAAGATTTACTTACATTGTAGATCTTAAATATTCTTAGCACACATGCAAACAAAAATGGCAACCATGTAAAGTGACTTATCATGTTAATTAACATGATCAGATTAATAAATTCACTAGTATAGTGAATATGTAGTGATATGTATATCAAAACATGTATCTCATAACTATATCCAACTTTATTTGACAACTGTATACCACTGAAAATATGAAATTAAAATTGTGGTTTATCTTTCTCTATTATTGTAACAAGCAATGATCTATATTTCTTCATTAGATAAAATTAGTATTATGAAAAATGTTGATCAATTTATATTTATACTCTAAGCAATTATCTCCTTCTTGCTCTGATGTTGTATATGTGGAAAGTTACTAAGTATGGAATCATTTCCAACCTCTTTTTCTCTTTCTCCATCTCTCTGTACCCCTCCCTCTCTCTGTAAATGGAATTCCATACTTGATTAAGAAAAACCCTTTGCTAAGGTCTCTCTGAACTCGTTTGTACTTTGGGATTTCTTTCATTGGGCTAAATACTTCAGAAACAGAATATGATTGTAAGATTTTTAACACCCTGCTTTGATTTAGTGTTTTTCACTGTAGGACTGGGAGAGGTACCTTGAACTCAACATGTTCAAAGTTGAAACCCTGTTGTTTCTCCCTAACTTGTGTCTTCTTGCCATACTTAGTGGATGATAATCATCACCAACAGAACACAGTGGTCAAGAATTCCTCATTCCCTTTCTTTTCCTGATCACGTACACCCAAACGGCACTCAGGTTTAACCTCTTGTACTATTATGTTATTTCTGTCATCTTTTTCCTTATCATCATGGCTTTGCTTTCATCTTAATTGAAGATTTAAAAAAATCTAATCTACTATTCTTGTATATGTTCTCTTTAAGGTATTATCATCATCCAATTTGTAATCTGTGATAGGAAATGATTATAATCATATCAAATACGTTATGTAATTTCCAGGTTTAAGCTTCCTTTACCAATTTCTTATTATGTATTAGACTACAATCCAGACCCCTTCACATGGACAACATCTTCTGTGTTAGCAAGCCTATCAGCTTTGTAGAAACAATTAACAGAACCTAATCATATGTAATGGTTTGGTCCTTAAACTACAATACAGTGGACCCTCAAATTATGACTGGTCAAAGTTAAAATCAGAATTTTAGTCTATACTTGTGACAGAAGTCTTGAGTTTTGGCTCAAATAACAGCCATTTGTGGTTCCAAATGGTCTCAAATACAGATTTTACTCTTATAGATTTCTGAAAGGAATATTAAAACATCCTTACCTGCATGAAGTTAATTGAGAAATCCTGAGGCAGTGTCTCTCCATGGACATTGAGATCTGCCTGGAAGAAACTATGGCCTAAAATTATACAAGAGAGAGACTTTGGAGGCAGTGGATCAACCTGAGTTGCATCCAGTCCTGGGGAATGAATTGAGTTACTAAGGCACGGGTTAATGGTAGATTGTCTCATTTCTTTGTGTTTTTGTTTATCTTGGTTTCTATATAAGGAGTAAACTTACCTTACCACAGACATAGCAGAGTAACTATTCAGCTCTAGTGTCACTGTGCTTAGACATTATTTATAGTACTCCATAAACAACTGACCAATCAAAAATCTCCCTTTATGTAGCACAGCATCCTAAATATACATTCTTTTCATGATCAATTCATTTCTGAGACTTGTGTACCACACCTGTTACTTAATAAATAATAAACACCAAATTCTAGGTGTGTTATGATAGTTATTCATATTTTGTGTGATTCATTTAAGATAGAAGAACGATGAAACCTTTCCTCCTTAACTATGAGTGTCAGATATTTTGTCTCAGTAGCAAAAATAACTAAGACAGACATATAAAATTAGTTTTGAGAAAAGCATTTATGTTCTAAAGCTAAATATTATGAAACTATTAGAAAAAATAGTTTCTTTAAAATATGCATTAGTTAAGACCTGTATTTTGGTCGACTTTGAAGTCTGCTGAGTGAATTTTTAAATGAAGCATGAGGCAAATCATATTATAAGTTAAAGAACACTTCATTAAAGCTGAGTCTTTTATACCTAATATGTCTTTTGATTTTAGAATTTAGAAGATATAAATTTATTTGTAGGAAAAAATCCTCATCTATAAATGCTTACTGTTGTAATGCAATAATTTTTAATTTAACATCTTCTTGAAAGTTAAAAGAGATTTCTCTGTTTTTCTCTTATAGATTGTAGATATCAGTTGTTTGACTTTGGAATATTAAAGAATGTCTTTCAGGTCAGACATGTTTGTAAAACCGTTTCTCTTGCCAAGATTATAAGAGGACAACTCAACCTCATTCATCATTCTGTCACTGAACCATCTTTTTTCCAGTTTCATCTTGGACCAAGTTTTCATGGCACACAAAGAAATCTGGCCATCAGACTATAGCATATGAGCAAGTGGATGACCCCAGTGTTTGAAAGCATAACATGTATCTCTCACTGGGCACTGGCTGAGAGCATTTTAAGCCCATTATTTGTAATTGCAGTTCAGACCAGGAGGGGAAAGAAAAAAAAAAAAAAAAAAAAAAAACCAAACAAAGCAAAACATCAACACTTGCAGCAGATGAAAAACAATTTGAATGCTTGTATGGGTTTGGATTTTGACAGTTCTGTCCTATTCCATCGCTACTTGTGTCCCAAACTGCTGTCCCAATGTTGAGGCTATTTTTACATAATTGTTTATTTTTTTCTATGTATGTATCTACTCTTCCAAAGAAAAATCTCTGATTATAATTTGAAATATCAGTATAATATATACTTGCTATTACATCTTTTGACTTCTGATTCACCTGACGTTACTACTTTTTCTTAGCTAGACTTTCATTATTTTCATAATTATATTTAATATTATTTTAAAACTCAATAATAACAATCTAATACATAAAAACATAAATGGAAGAGATTATAATGATGTATCATGAATAATACTATAATACTGTTAATTATAATGTATTGGAAAATAAGGGAATAAAATTGTTGGCTTTCAAAGGGAAATTGAAAAACTCTTAGAGATATTCTGCTGGCATGCTACAGATAAATATTTTGAGTACCACTATGAAATCATCTATTGGTTCACCTTTTAGATCTTTGATATTTATCTTCATAATTGAAAATAAAACAGCAGATTCTTAGTAGGAAATAAGAGATCATTAAACTTTAATCAAAGCTAAAATTATTTTCACTGTTTTATGCTTCTTATTAAATTCCTCTAATTCACATATACTATATACACATATCTTTCACTTTATAATGTTACCCCAGATAGAAAACATTTGTTTTCATGCACAAAACATCTTACCATATTTTTTCCAGGGAAGCCATTTTATATAAATATATTTTTATTGCCTTAATGACATAGTATGATTGTTAATTCTAAGACAAAAAGAACCTTTTCTCTAACTTTAGAATCTCCTTCACCTAGGTGTAAATCTCTGTAGTTCTATTTTTTGCTTGGAAGTTGTAAGCATCATGTAAGTGTTTATTTCTATCTATAATGCCAATATATTTAAGTACTAATATTTATTTTAATGTACCACAATTTCTACAATCCAGAATATATTTTCATAACCTAGTTGCAGTCAGTGTTTTGGAAGTAGAGATTTGGAAGCTCATTGGCTTCCCAGGCTTAGTCCACAGAAAAGGATAACTGGAGAGGCTCCTTACTTGAAGATGTCCCTGTCTTACGAACTGACTAAGCTGGGAAGAGGAAGATACCAGTCCATGTTTACTGGAGAAACAGGTTTATGCAGGATATATACGAATTTCCACCATTGGCATATGGTGGCCACCTAGAGAATCAGGTGTGCAAGAATGCAAAGGACTCTCTGCATGCTGGAGATCAGAAGGATCCAATTGAAGGCCTCGTGCTCAGTGTGTGTCCTGTTCAAGTCTGGACCAGGAGGACACAGCGTCTGGACTAGAAGCCTGTGGGGTCTGCACTGGAAGCCAGGAGAGCATGTCCAAGGTGAAGGTGAAGAGCAGAGTTCCGCCAGAGAAATAGAAATTAGCATATCTTCTTTGTTACCTTTTAATGACATTTAAACCACAAACGGCCTTTGGTGAGTCTTCTGTCTGTAGTAAGTCACTTCACACAGAACTGTGCTGATCCAATTTAGTTGGGTGTTTCTTGCTCAAGTTGACATGATTAGTTAACTACTGTGAACACCTTGCCCTTTGTATTATGAATCTTTGGTGGAAGTTTCAGTCCTCTCCTACATGGCATTACTTATTTCTGTTCATTTCCTCTCGGTATGTTGTTACCTTCAACTTTCCTAGGACAGTAAATGTAGTCAGTCTCACAGAGGGAATCCCTACTCTCATCATCATCTCCAGACAAGAGTGAAATTGTGCTCACGTGTCTCTTTCATTTTCACCCTTGCCTCCTGAAAACCAGTTTCAGTTCCTAGAGTGGACCAATGTTTGTTAATGTTTTGAAAACTTTACTTACAGTTTTCCCTGTTCTTGGAATATATTTTTCATTAAATTATAGTTGCATAGTTTCCAAACATATAACTAGTAAATTCTGTCATTAAAATATGTTTTTTGAATTCACTCCTCCTAGCCTGACTGGAGTAATTTTTTCATTTACTACTTGTCTGTGCTAACTTAATAATAACAGTCTTTTAAATCATTTTCTCATCTGAGCATCTTTATTCAGTAAGCAACTGTTTGCTATTATCACCAGCTCTATTTTGTAAATGAGGATACTAAGACACTGAACACTAAGAAACTCACCCAAATTCTTACGGCTAATAAATGATAGTATTGTTATTCTGAATATCGTATAACTATGAAACTCACAAAATGAGCTATTGTATAGTTTTTATTCAAATTTTTTAACACACATAGGACAGAGAAGTAGTTCATATGTCTTGTTCCTGAGTGACTGGAATCACCAGTGGTACACGGATGACTGTTCCATTTTATATGTTGTATTAGTAAAAGGACTGATAAAAAATGATTCCCTCCGTTTTTCCCTCCAAAGTAAAGCTACCCAGTAAGCCAGTCAAGGATGCACTAGCTTAGCGGGAGCTGGCAGGAGTGTGGACCCTTTATGTCTCTATCAGCTTCCCCATTGGTGTGGCCTCCACTGCACATCTAATGACATCCTGTGTATGACAGTACAAGTCTTTACTCCCAACTGCACTTCTCTTAGCAATGACATTTTTTTCTTTCGTTAACTTTGCTGTTAAAAGGCATTTTTACTGTGCAAACATCGCGTTACCTAGACATTTGTTATACCTAGCAATTAGAATAGTTAATGCTTAACATATACTAGAAACAATAAGTGCTTATTAAATTTTGTTGCTGAATTACTGAAATCACTCAGAATAAATTTATAGATACATTTTTTCATGAATAATAGACTCCAGTTTTTTTAGCAGATTTGCAGACGCTATACATTTACTTCACCTGAGCTAGTCCTGTGAGGCAGGCACCGTACCACTGAACTGAATCCCCAGCCCCTCAGAGACTGCTTTTTAAGGTTCAAATTGAAAAATGCATGTAAATACTATTAATTCATGCTCTAAGAGTGTTCTGAAAAAATCCACATTGATTAAAGAATATTTTGTTTTATTACAATTGTTAGTAGAAAAATTAAAAAAATCAAGATGTTATATAAGAATACTTTTGGTTAAATCATAAGCATATTTATGCCTTGTACATGCTAGATACCTAAAATATTATTTCATTGGAATCATTTGACCTGAGGTTATTAAGCACAATTCCTACAGGTGTTGCTTATTTATGTGAAAACCTATCCAACTGGCCATCAATGCAGGCAAGCTGGAGCAGTTCTTTAAAATGAACTCCATTACAGTCAAATTGTTCCATCTGTTTTCCCTAAATGAAAGAAGCTTCCCTTGGTGCTAGTCAGAGTGTGTGGACTCCTTGACTCAGGCCCAGATGTAAGCTGTTTTCCAGCCTTACATTGCAGCCCAATTACAATCTTGGCAGCCAGCGAGACTCATGGGGTAAACTTTTTATAACAATTATCAATATCATCTCATTTTTCAGAATGGGCAGGAATAAACTTCAATGGCTCCAGGATGAGTTTTCTGTCTTCAAAAGCCTCTGTCTGGCTGACTGCCATGGAGAATTTGAATGAACATAGAGGCTACATTGCTCTGTGACACACCGGAACTCAATTCAGCTAACTTTAGATGGTTAAGATTTTATCAGGCTAAACTGAGTACTTAATGTTTCAGGTTATTATTTTTGTGAGGTAGCAAAACTTATTTTTTCTATGATATTCTGCAAAACAAATTCAGGAATGTGTTTTTATCTATCACAATATCTATCTATCTATCTATCTACCATCTATCTATCTATCATCTGTCTAATTAAGAATTTTTAGAGACAAGCTTGCAGTTGGCTGCCCTTGGAAACTTTTGCGAAAGACAGAAATAGTATCTTATAGTGGGCTATAAATTCAATAATAGTCTGGAATTACTGAACTACTATTGGTCTCCTAAGTGAAAATTCTGTTAGGAGTGAGGTGGACTACCCAGAGCTATGTAATAATACTGCATGTTTGAAACAGGAAATAAGTAAAGCCTATCATCTTAGGATTTCTTTATATTATTAGCTATGTCTAGTCATCACTATGTAAGAAAAATGCAGATTATAGACATATACTACTTTATTATTCAATAAATATTCATAATCATAAAGAGAAAATTTTTAAATTGCAAGGCCACCCAGATTTTTCTCAAATGAAGACTTTTCCTTTGCTTCAAGTCCAAGTGGCACCATATTTTTTTAAAAAAAGATAATCCAAAAAATTTACATGAGAAAAATTAAGAGAGTGAGAAATCTTGAGTCCTTTTTTTCCTATAGCCAGGTTCAGAGATCAAGGCAGGGCCTGGAAGACATCAGGGACTGAATGGACATGGGCTTCTTGGAAGGTCAGCCATGGGAATTCTAGAAGCATTAGACTGACCCTGAATAAGCTGATGATATTTTCTGGGCCCAGCGAATGCTCACATTGGTAATTGTTTAATTTTTTATACAAATAAAATTAATAAATGAGTTTCCTCAAGGAGTTAACAAACCTGTTTCATAAGTACAAATTATACTCAGCAAATTTATATAAATTATAAACGTCATCATTTCTGAAATAGTACATTTCTCATCAGTAGGAAAAGCAAATAAATCAATAACAAGGAAGAAATAATGCATGGTCCTTTCTGTTTATAAATGAAGTCTGCGTTGGCATCATAGAAATGCAGTTTGAGATACATATTTCCTGTACTTTCTATGAATTGCTGTCAGTCAGTAAAGTAATGGATTACCTTGTAAGGCTGGGAATTCCCATGACATGTAGAAGGGAGGCAGTTGTCTCAGTGTAGTCAGTGTCAGGAAGGCCACCGCTGCTTTCCCCAACAAGCAAGGAAGTTACATGAGAGGAAACAACCTTTTATGAAGGACCAGTACCACTTGGTCTAAGTCAACCTGGAGCTTTCAGTCACAGGCTCCTATAACCTGTAAATAAAGGTAACACTTCTGATTCTTTTACACTTACACTGCATTTGTGGTATGTGTATATGTGTGTGCATGCATGTGTGTATAAAATTCATAGTAATATAGAAAATGGATCCCTAATAGCTCCTCCTCTCCCACTTTAATAGTAGTGTTTTAAAAATAAATTTGCTCTTTTAGAAAATATTGAATCTAAAAAAAAAAGAAAATACAGTGTCTGATCATTAAAGCACACACTAAATTTAAAAACAAAAATACCTCACAAAAGAAATTCATATGAAATTCTACTGTAAAAATGTGTGTAATTATGTGAAGAGAATAGCTTCTTTTTGCGAGTGCAAAGAAATGCCATCAATTAACAGTAAACATTGAATGATTGCCATGTGTGCTGCATACTAAAATATTTTAGCCATAAGAAATGAGAAGTGATATTTATATTTAATAAACTAGAACAATCTTTTATATTACATATGCTATAATAGTATAGAAAATATATAAAGTATGATAAAATGTTCAGTGAGTCTTAGTAACATTTTCCTGGAAGTAAACTAATATTTTAATTCTTTTTTATAAAACTTTTCTGTGATATATTTAATGCATTGCATTATGCATAAATCATACAACCATAGGAGAGGATTTTGGAAAGATTACAGCAGTGGGTAACACCAGAAATGTTTCTTTACTCAGACAAAAAGTGTTCTGGCAGAAGCTATCTGAAGCAACTGTTTTTGAATTCTGAATGCTATTGAAGGTTGTAGTGTCCACCAAGATTATGGTAAATTGTGGTCAGTTCCAGCCCTTAGCATATTAGCAGCCCCTCCCTTCATTCCCAGCCAGCCCTGAGGCAGGCAGCTGTGCATGTGTTCACAGAGCAGCTTAACGATGGTTTGAAGAAGGAATGGGGAACAAAGGGGCTTTATTTTCTAAATGTCAGGGTTTGCTACTCTGATCACTGATGGCTGCTTCTCATAATAGAAATATAGACAATGCTCATTATGATTGTGCTTCCAGCCATTGTTGCATGCCATTTGCAAAAAGAGTTTCATTTTAGGTATAAAAATATATGAAGATTGAAAATGCAAGGATTGAACAAGGATTCCATTGCCAAGAGTAACCAAACTAGATCAGAGATAGCTAAATTAACATTAGACAGAAAGGATCTGAAATTCTAAATGTTTACAAAAAGCAATAAATGATATTACATAATAATAAAAGGAATAATACAGCAAAAAAGAGAACAATTTTAAACATTTGTATGATGAGTTCAACCCATATGAAGCAAAAGTTGACAAAATTGATGGAAAAATTAAGTATTTCTGTAATAGTAGGAACTTCAATAGTCTATTCTTAATGATAAACCCAAAAAGTAAACACAATAAAATAAAATGAAGAAATAAAGAAGTGAAAAAATGTAGTAAAGCAGCTACTTCTAAAATACTTATCCAGCACCATATGCTCATGGAAACATTTCTCTGGGAGAGACCACATATATGGTAGGTTACATACCAGTGTTCGCAGACTCCCACAACTTCCAGCAGGAAATGGTTCTTTGAGCTCCCTGCTTTAAAAGTCTTAGTCATTGATCAGCCAGCTCCACGACAGAAACATCATGGTGGAAGGCAGAGAAATATACTCAGTTTAGGGTGAATGGGAAGAAGATGAACAGAGAAATAGTGCCAGAGAAAAAGAATAACAGAGCAGACATGATGATCAGAATCACATCTTCATCACCTGCCCAGAAATATGATCCACCAATCCTTACAAAGTCATTCAAGGTAGCATTTTAAGTTTGTCAATTTGCCATCTAAACACATCTTCCTAAACCTGTACTTAACCTCCATGTATAGATATAGCAAGTTGATAATTCTGTTTCACATGTTACAGCTATCTTACATACAACCAAGAATGTAGTAATCTCTTTTCCAAAGTTTAATTAGCTCCAGTATTTTTCTAAAGTCTAACACAAAGACTCTACTGAGCTTTTGGCTCTGAGCTTCTTTTAAAAACTTCTGAGATACAGTTGTATATGGTAAGTATTACCATTTCAAGGGGAGGAATAGAGATAAAGAAAAGAATCCAACTAAAACAAGAGTAAAACCCAGTAGGAACAGCAGAATCATATATCTTGCTTCTAGAACATGTGGTGGTTAGATACAGGTTCCAGAGTCCTTGTGCATTCCTGCACTGATAGCATTGCTAGTCTCTTGAGTTGGCTACACTCACAGTCTGCAGTTTACTTTGGCAGATATTCCATGTCCTAGGTATCTCCAACTTCATGGTATCTTAATTGTACCCATACTTTCATTCCTACAACTTCATACATTGTGCTGTAAGGAACTTGAGTTCTTGGAAGGCTGTTGTTGAAGGAGAACAGGTCCAGACTGGGAGGGTGAGCATGCAGAATCACACACACAAGGCTCCAGGGAGATTCATGAACATTTCCACTTTATTGATCATGGGATACATCTTGTATATTGACAGAAGGCAGAGCTGTGAGAGGTCAGGAAAAGGGATAAGGGAGTTGTGCTATGTGGTCATTGGTTGGGGAGGTGCATTTAAGGGAAAAAATATTTATGTCTCCTGAGGAGGAGCCACAGAAGCCCAATGTAGAGAAGGCAGGTCTAGCCCAAGTACAGCTTAGGCAGGGATGGGGAGGATGGTGCCCAGCACGCCATTTATTTCTACCAGGTCTACCGAGGCCCATGGCATGTCTCAAGCGCTAAGAAATAGGCGTGCACAATATTTATGATAGGTGAATGTGGAACCAATCCTGTGTTTACTGATAAATGGGTAAATACAATGTGATAAACACATATCCATGTTATTAATCCTTAAAAGTGAAAGAAGTTCTGACATGTACAACATGAATGAACCTTAAGAAAAATTAAGCTAAGAAAGCTAATCTGGTTACACATACTTTAAACTCCATTTATTTAAGATATTTAGTGGGAATGATAATAGATTGAAAAAGTAAAATGGTGGTTTCCAGTAATTGGGGGTGGGGACTCAAGAGTTGTTAAAGAATAGAAATTTTCAGGCTTGTAAGACAAATAGACTTGTAGAGGATGATGGTGGTGGAGTTGGTCAACAATGTGAGTGTAGTAAAACCACTGAATTGTGCACTTATAATAGTTAAATTGATCATTTAAAGCTGTTACATTGAAAATTAGGGAAAAAAAAACTTCATAACTGCTTTTTAAATAAATGTCCTCAAGTCTCAGATCAGACACAGAATCTGCTCTGAGCCCAGGAGGACAAGATCAAATCTGCCCCAGGCACATGCTACTCAGGCCTCTACTGGCTGAACTCCAGAGATGATCTGAACCAGCACAGCAGAGGCTTGCTCTCAGCTCAGTCAGCACTGCCACACTGCTTCAGGGTCCCCCACCCTCCAAGATCCTCATAGGTGATGCTGACCAGGGCCATTACTGTATGTTCAGCAAAACAGACAGAAATGCATATGCTCCTGAGATTTGCCATGTAGGGACTTGTTATTTCCCATAATGGAGTGCAAGTTAGTTTGTTAGATATCCTTTCTACAACTTCCCTGGGCTGCAGATGAGGGCCAGGGTCAGTGTGTGCTAGAAGGGGTGAAGGACCTGAAAGTAGTGTCCTCTTGAGATTATTTCAACTCTCATTGCCATATTGTATTTAAATTTTAAATTGGGTCTACCATTGAAATTTTGGCTCCACTATTCTTTTAATTGAATGACATTACTATAGTTCATTAAGTTCCCTGAGGTTTAATTTTCCATATGTAAAAAGGGTCATTATTAAGAGGTTTAACTAAGAATAAGTGCCTAACAAAATGTCTTCCTGTGGGAGATGCTGATAAATGACTATTATTCCAAAACAAATGAGCCACATAACTTTAACTTACTGACTAGATTTTTTTAATGTCCTTTTCTCCTCTTTCCCATTTCACAGATTCATCAAAAATTTTATTGAATAGTTGATTGAGATTTGAAAAGTTATCTCGGTATTTTTATATCAGAAAATTCATCAGAAAACATAGTGCATATTTTCTACGTATTATCTGTTTCTGTGGAGATAGGTGTCTCCTACTTTATCAGATTTATTCTTCCAGCTGTGCCCCAGAGCAAATGTTAAGAAGTTAAAAGGCAGGTGAAGTGAGGCAAAATCTACAGATTGTGGCTCTTACCTGCTTAATGATGTGTACACCAAGTGTCATATTGAGAAGAGGAACTGGAAACCTCACACTTTTGTAGCAGAAACATAATGTTCAGAGGAAAGCATCTCTCATATCATACTTTCTAAAAGACCAGGGGAGAAGAAAAACATCATGCTTAAGAAGAAACATCTGTTCTCTCTGATTTTTAAAGCTATTTTCAACATGGAGAAGCAAAACAAAGTGACAGTTTAACTCCTGTGTTTTGTCAGGTCCAGATCTTTAGCTCTTGCATAAAAGTGAGCAAGCTGCCATCTGTGTAAACAGGTGGCTTGAATGAAATATGATGTTCGGTATTGGAAAAGTTGAATGAAAAATTTCGGAAAACCAGAGTATTTTTAGTTTGCTGAGAAATGTGCAGTAAGGTGAGGAAAAAGAAATGTTTGTCCCAGAAACATTGTCATATAACTTGAAGCTTGGGGTTGTGATGCCTCCTATATATATCACAGTGCTGGGTATGGTGGCTCAGTCTTGTAATCCCAGCAGAGGGAGGCAGGATTGCTTTGAGTTTGAGGCTTGTCTGGACTACATAATGAGCTTAGGGTCAATTTTAACTACAAAATGAGACCCTATCTCAAAATCAAAAAATAAAAAAACTAGTTTTGTATCTTAAATTTCTGCCATTTCAATATTCATTTCACTGTATGTAATTGCATTTTTATGATATGTATGTTCCTGTTTTTAAAATTAACATATTCATTATAATTACATTTATGCATCATAAAATTTTGATCTTCAAAAGTATACAGTGATTGAATTTAGTATATTTGTGAATTATGTAAGCATATCACTCTTTCAGTATTCCCAAAGAAAAACGTGGTGTACAGTAAGCCCTTTTCCTTCCATCCCTGGCAATCACTAATTTTCTATTTATTTCCACGAATCTACATACTTATTTATTTCCTATACATTGAATTTATGATATGAAACTCTGATTAGCTTCTTTTCAGGTAGATAAATGTTTTCAAGGGTCACTGTTCCTTTTATTATTACATGGTACTCCATTATATGAATAATGTCACTTTATCAGTTCAGAATCTGGAGTTTGTATGTGTTCTGCTTTGCTTTTGTGCCTTCAGTTTCCCCCCCCCATGGTACTTATGAAGGCTATCAACATATTGAGTTTCATTCTGTTTTTCTTGGCTGAGTGTCATTAAAAGTATATGTCAGCTACTCAGTGCTAGTAGTGACATTATTTAGATGCTAATTCCACAAGATACATAATTATTAACTATATAGTCAGTTATAATCTAAGTAATTTGAAAAATAATGAAAGTTAAGTAGTTTTCTAAATAGTATATACCAATTTTAATGGTTATTGGAAATTTATGATAACAATAAACAGTGAATATGGATAAACAAAAGAATAAGAAAAAAGAATATTGACCCGTGTTGGGTCAGAAGTATCACCCACATTGTCATCACATAGTAGATGATTCATTAGCCCTTTGTGCAGGATACTGCTTTTATCTGTCCACCTTTTATTATTTGATTTTAAAGTACCATATGTTGGACTGGATTTTGTCCATTTATAGGTGCAAATTTGAATTACAAATTGATACAGTAAATGACTAAAATTTTATTGCTTACCTGCTGAAAAGTCAAATTTTACTCCAAATGTCAAAAACATGCTCTTTTTAAATTGTTACATGTATGAATATAGTTATACATATTCAAAGCTGATACTGTTTGGAGGAAATTCATGACTTATGAAGGGGATGAACCTAGAATTTGTCTATGCTATTTGGCAATCAATATTTGGTTAATCATCAGAAAAAAGGGGTAGGGTCAAATACTTGAGACAAGCACAGCAACAAAAAACATTGTACATGCTTGTGTTTTACTACTAAGTAATTGACACTAAAGAGTATTGCTAGAGTTTATCCTTGTCAACAGGACTCAGATAAATTGAGTCCAGACTCTGGCAAATCTAATAACCTTAACACAACACTTGAAAACTGATGGAAATTTGTGGTTCTTCCAGGGCATGTAGCTGTGTCTCCATTGTTTCAGACTGATCTCCTGCCAGCTTATGTTTCCTGCTCTCAGCGGAATAAATTTCTGACTACACTTCTGGCAAAAACACTCATTTCTCCTGGCAGGCTTTCCTATTGAGAGTCCAAAGTATTGAGATTTCAGGAAAAATCATTCTTCTCATGGGTAGCTCTCATGACTTGGGTAGATGGCAGGCTACTAGACAATCAAAGCAATTTGTTCAGAAGGTTAACAATTACTAAAATATATTTTATATTATATATTCATTCTTTTGTCTCCCAGCACCATTCTGTCTCTCATACCCGAATATGTATGAGTTATGTAGCAGCTTATGCTGAACTTTCCTGCATTTTATGGTGAGTTTAGGGAAGTGTTTCTTTGGTTACCTATAATGCACTTTGCAAGTAAAAAAATATTCACTATCTTTGCACATAGGCTGTGTAGTTGATCTGTTGTCTGTATTACTTAGCCAACCTTGACTCTTTCCTGGCTTCCAAAAATATAATTTATTTCTGATACTCAACAACAAAGGATACCCTACCCTGCACAAAATGGGACATGACATTTAGATCTGTGCCTGTTATCCTTCTATCCATTAACATCCACTTCAGCATTGAGTACTGGGCTCGATCTGGGACAATGAGGACAATAATACTGTGACTAAAAACTGTGGGAGAAAGAATCTGGACTTTTTTTCTATTACATTTGAAACTGACCAGATAGTCTCATGCTATAGTAATCATTCCGTTCTAACAGAAATCCTGTCTAAATGTCTCCGTGTGAAATAAAATGATCATAAGGTATTTCCTGTGCCTCTGATTACAGTATTTGCATGAAATAAACATAGCAAGATCATTGTAGGTGTTTGACCCAGTTGGATTGGAAATTCTGATACTTAAAAAAAAAAAGTCTTTTACTTCTCTCCCACCTGATACTCAGAAGTAGAAAAAGTTTAATGTTTTATCCAGATATTGTTATTGAATCAATTTTATTCTTAAAAGTATTGTTTTTGTAACAGTTGTTTACAGGTAGATCCCTTTTTCTAAGCAAAAACCAATATTATTAAATGCATTATATAACATTTGACTGTTCTGAATATTTTAATCAATTGAGCTTTTCTCATAAGCTTTAGTATAGTTCAAAATAATAATAACCTAAATAGGCTTGAAAAATACTTTTATCCAAATTAAAAAGAAAAAAAATACACTGCCCAATGTTATTGACTCTTTCCTTTAAACTGAGTTTTAGAATTATAATTTTCTGATTTAGTGACTTTTTGTAAGTACTTCATTGTAAAAATCTTAATATTTGTGCTGTATATTCCATGGTCTGATTTTATTTCAGTATTTAAATTTTAATCACTCTTTTTGTCATTTCCTTTGATGTTTGGTTTAAATCAGTGTTTTTGTTCTAACGTATTCAACTAAGTCAATTTTCTATTCATTTTGCTTACCTTAATAACTTAACTGTATACTTTTTCGAATACAGTGATCAATTCTACTTCAGAGATTTAATTGAAACTGATAAAGGTATGCCATTATGTATTTGAAGAGTTATAGTGTCTGTTTTATAGATATATGAATTAACTTGTTAGACAACAGTATTCTTCACTGCTACTTTGCATAATTCTGCCAACTCTGTAACATTTACATTTCCTTCTTTCTGCTTTTAAATATTGCCACATTTTTTCTCCTGTTTCCAATTGTTATGTTTCAGTTTATTCCTTTAAAGTGTCAGCTGTTAAATATTAGGCATTTGAAACAGCTTATGGAAAATTTTTAATAGAGTAAAATTATTCATGTATAATTTAAAGATAATAAGACAATAAAAACTTGATACACTTATGATTATCTGTACTTTGTAAGGAACCTCATTAAATATCTCACTTATTTTTTCTTGATATATTTATAATGCATTATATGAACTTTCAACCATGAAAATATGCTACTTTAGAAAGAAAAGAAGCAAAATAAACTACTATCTTTACTTCCATGTCCTATTTCTTTTTGTTATCTGGAGGCTTCTGATACTATGTATGATTAAAAATAATTCCCATATTATATAAAACCCTCTTAATATTAATTGGCATTAAATAGACTATTAATGATATTAACATATTCATTCAAAGACAAATGGAAAGACACTGAATCTTGATATGAAGGATGTAGCCTTATCAAAGATAACAGGAAGTAAATGGTTTTGTTAATAGACAATATCGAGTCAGTATAAATTAACTAGAATTAATGGCAAACCCATGAAGCCTCCAAGGAGAACCAAAATAGCTGGTAATGGATAGTTGTAGACAGAAATTTAAATAGTAGAATTCAGAACTTTGAATAACAGTGGTACAAGATCAAATTACAATTAGAAATGTAAAATGAATTTTGAGTTTCTAATTTACAAGTTTGATGAAAGATTATCTGATTTATGATTAAGTTAATGAAATATTTCTATGCAAATTGAAGCCATTTTTAATGGTGTAGAAATTTAAATATTATGAGAAATGGAGAAATATTTAAAATTGTAGAATGATCTTTTTCAAGTGAACTACTGAAATTCTTGAGACGTCATCTTCTTGCAAATTGACAAGGAAAACTGTCACAGTGAATTCTTGTATATAAAAAGAAGACCTTTGAGTCAAAGACAAAATGTTTATCACAGCAACACACAAATCATCACAGAGCATTCTAGTGAGGGTATATGAAACCTAAACATATAGTGGGGTGCAAAACTATAGTGGAACCTCCAAGTAATGATAACTCCTTCTCCTGTAGAACCAACTGTATCCTGTTCATTCTCTCAGTCACTATTTGGAAAGTGAGAGCAGCTCAGATTAATTTTTCAGAAGAAGAAATAAACAGAATGGTAACATGATAGTGGCTGACATAAAAACAAAACAATAAGAGAATGACCTAGCTACTTCCCTAGCTTCCCCCCACCCCCCGTATATATTTTGTACTTTAGGTAATACATTAAAAAAAGCTCTCTTCTCTGCATTTCACTGCAATACTGATTTCTGGAGTTTCAGGCCAAGGAATTACCATCCACTTTTTAAAATTCAAATCTTTATGGGTACATGATATATATACACATCATGGTCTCATTCAGCGTTGAGAATTTATACCAGCACGTGACACAACTTAATTCTCATTTTTTCCCATTTATGTTCATTTTATATGAAATGTTCAATAGAAAGAATGCATGAACTTTCTTACATCTTCCCTGTTTGCTTGCTGATTTGAGGGAATCATAGCTCCCAACCTGTAAGATGTCAAATATGCAGATTTCCTGTCTTCTGCATATCACAGAATGAGTTTGGAAGATAAAAGAGGTTAAGAGTAAGAAAAGCATGTTAAACGGAGCTTCCTCAGAGAGAGGAGAGGTTCTGAAATTATGTTTCCATAAAGTCTTTTCCTCTAAGAATATTTTATATTGGAAAACTGCAAGGTTGGTATAATATGGGTCAAACCATGATCCACCAAGTTGATTGCAAGTATAGTCCTTTAGCTAATATCCATCCAGTAAAGAAATGAGGTGCATAGCAAAGGAATATGGTGAGCATCATTGACTTTAGCTTACCTATAACTTCTAACAAGGGCATTCCTGAACGGAATGGGAATATGGGTCTGGATGTTCTGTTCAGAATGTTCAGGTCACCAGCCTCTGTGTGTGGTGCCATATCTGGGCTCCTGGACCAGGGGGTGGTAATTGCATACTCTCTAAATCTTCATCTCTTTGGAGGCCAGCACGCCTGGTTATCCCATCTCCATCCCGAAGTCCGACCCGCTTCAAGTGTGCCTCAAGCCACGATTTTGATGCCTTCATCTTCTGCGCTGAGTTTCTCTCTGACTGTCTAATACTTTCTACCTAACTGAGCTATCTAAAATAATTTCAATAGCATGTCCACTGGGGCAGAGTCCTTGAGAGTATGTTTTGACATTAAGAAAGCTCTTGGTAAACTCTGTAACTGAAAAGTTAAGAACTAGTTAAAAGCTGTGCTTATTCTACTGCTATGCAAACAACCCTTTGGTGGGAAGAGATGTTTAAAATTCTAGACAGGAGTTTTATTTTCCTCTTATGTGATCTTTTTTGCAGATAATCTAAAGAATGAAATGATCATGTGAAAATTGCTGCAATTCACATTTTAGCTACAAATCAGAAAAACATCATTTAGTTGAGTGGCTATCAACTGCTCCATTATCTATCCCAGAAAGGGCTCTTTATCACAGGAAGTGCCACTCTAGGAATGACACTTCCATATGAACAATGATGATTGCTAAGTATTATCATGACTTTTAAATGAAGATGATCTTGATTCTGGCTACTACTTAGGAAAATGCATTTATTGTGTATACCTAAGTTTATCCTATTTCCCATATATTTAAATATATTTAAAGGCAAATATATTACTCATGCCATGCCATGTGGAAAGAGAAGATAATTTAGAATGTATGCATATTCTGAAAATTCCAAAGAATAACCTTTTAGTGATCAATGATTAAATTAACATTTGTGAAAATTAGTTTAAAAAAACTTCGAATGGGAGGCAAACAATTATTGCTCTAATACACTAACACAGAAGCCATGTTCTTTTTCTTTAACAAACCCAAGAATGAATATTTCAGATTTTGTGGGCTCTGTGGTGTCTGTTTTAGCCACCCAGTTTAGCCTTTGTAATATTAAAGCTTTAAACATGGAAATAAATGTCAGTAGTTATGTCCCATAGAAGCAGATAATGGACAATCAAATTCATCATAAAGTGATCATTTGTAGGCATACAATATTGAACTATGTGTATGTATGTTTTTAAGTGAATTATTAGGACTTAAACCATAAAACACATTTTATTCAAAACTGTTGAATAAGGGATTTAACTCAACTACAAAAACAGTGAAGACATCTGGAAAATTCCAGCCACTGAGCAGAGATAATGGCCCAGAGTGTAGGGGAGAATTTTAAGAGAAGACATTGGAGGTGCAGGAGCATCACCAAACTGTCCTAATCAGCATTCTTACTACAGGGTACCAGAGGTTAAAGAATGGGTGCTGAGAGGCTCAGTAAGTTTTTTCCAGGAGGATGTCTGTGTAGTGCTAATGTTGTGATAGATGAATGTGTACATAAGGCATAAAAAAAGGAAATAGGAGAGATGAATGTAGTCAAATGACTTTGTAGTAGCCAAAAGTAAATGTTGGTATCCTTTTATGAGACTGGTGCTAAATTATATTCACTACTGAATTGTCTCTGTTATGGACTGTGTTATAGCTACTCAGTTTTGTACCTGTTATGGGAAATCAGGCAATGTGTAAGTACTGTTACTTACAAAGACAGGCACTGAAGAGTTAAATTCAGCCTGTGGCTGAATGCTGGAACACCTAATTTTATATTACCAAAATAACCTATGAAAAGTGATAGCATGTAGATGAGGTAATTGGGTTTTTTTGATACAAAAGGATCATTGTCACCGAAGAAATGTAACAGCATATGGAAAGGGAAAAGGCAAAGAGATATTTTTATAAGATTTCTTTGACAGATATTTCAATAAACAGTATTGATAAATATCATTGGTAAAACTCACAATCTGAGTTTAATATTGATGTATTCAGGGAGGTGAAGGTTAAGTTATATCCTAGCATTGTATGTTATATATTGTGAAATAGAAAATGCTCAATGTAAAATAAGGTGAAAGGGGACAATGTTGAGATCCTAACAAAAAAGTAAGGAAACAAATTTTATGTATATGAGGGGGTGGTAGGGTGGGTAGGGCTATGGGAAAAAATGAGAATTAAGTTGTGTCTTATACTGGTACAAATCCCCATTATGGAGTGCAATCATGATGTGTATATTTAATGTACCAATAAAGATAAAAAAAGAAATATTCTTCAATAGTAAATAGTCATTTGAAAGAACTGCATATTATTATGAAAAAGCAATATTTACCCAGCAAATATTAATTGAGCATGCTGCTTTTTAAATAAAGGCTTTTTATGAAGTTCTTGGGGGAAAAAAAGAAAGAAGACAATGTTATTTGTCTGTCTTCCTGGTAAGGATTTTTTGAAATATTGTAAATCATATTTATGCAGACAATTGACTAGTAAATGCAGTGAGGACAGTAAGATGAGTGAGTCTAGATGGTTTCTATTCTACATTTTTTTTTTTTTTTTTAGTTTTTTGAGACAAAGTCTCTCTGTGTAGTTTGAGCTGACCCAGGACTCTCTATATGCCCAGGCCAGCCTCTAACAGCAATCTTCCTGCCTCTGCCTCCTGAGTACTGTGCTTACAGGCATTAGTCACCATGCCACGCATTGTGGTATGTGGTTACTGGTGATCAAATTTGTGACCTTGCACTTGCTAGGTAGGGGCCAGAACCATTAAGCTAAATCTCTCGATGGTTTCAATTCTAGAAGGAACAAGAAATAGGCTTTGAAGAATGGAGCCATTAGAATACTGAAATAAGATGCTATGGTGACTATTTCTGTATAGAAATCTCAGGGTAAAGAGATGTTTATACATCAAACTACCTCCACAACAGTTAAGGGAATTGTGTGGGAAACTATTCCATTGCATCTAGTTTTAGCATAATAAAGCAGAAGTCTGTGTAGAAGGGAGGTGGCCTATTTCACTTTCCCCACCCCCACCCCACTGTAACTAAAATAGGTCACACAGATGATTGTAATGATCAACCTTAGGAAACACAGCATGGAGCAGCTACCCACTGGAAAGGAGGGAATGAATCCTATCACAGGGCTTTGTCTCAGAGCACAGTGTCAGAAAGTGGTAGAAACTGAAGACTTCATAGATAGGCCAGAGCTTCGATGGTACCTTAGCCCATTAGTGTCCAACTTTCTGGCTTGCCTATGCCACTTGAATCAGGAGGAATTATCCTGGTGTGTGTATTAAATATATGATAGTTTGTTTATTAAAGTTAATTTTCCCATTAATTTAAAATATTTTATTATAACGTTTCTATAAAGGAAGGCAAGTGGACTACAGTTGGAATATACTTGATGTAGACCTTCCCCAGTATCAGAGTATACCTGTGTACTGATGGTACAAACTACAGCTTTATCTCCACTTTTGAAACCACCTACGTTATCTCCACTTTTGGAACGACCCAGAGCACACATGCCTCCTCCTAAAATGTGTAGCTGGCTTCAGCAGTAAGACTCAGGCACCGCCAGCCTAAGGGATTGCTGATGTCATACATTTCCAACCCTGTACCACATAGTTATCACAGGGATAATCTTACCACATGAGGCTCTAGAAAGTCGTAGAGTAAAACAGAGCCCTGCACCTCAGGAGGAAGACCCAACTTTCAGAGTATGTTGCTGTTTATTGTGATGTGAACCTCAGTGTACCCCTGAGAATGTTCTGACAGCTATGAGACTGGACATGACTCACGTTATCATCAGCCCAAGTAGCAACCAAGAATTGTTATCCTAGTTACCTTCCACATTGCTGAAATGTAATACCTGACACCCACAGTTTAAAGACTCACATTTCAAACCCTGATGTTTTGGCACCAAAAACAGAGCATGGCAGACATGGAAAAGATCTGCACAGCTCATGGCATCTAGGGAGCAGGGAGTCAAGAGAGGAGCAGGGAAGGGATATATATGCTTATATTTCATACATAGAGTGATCAGTGTTTTCTGAGGAGACTACTTCCTAACATAAAATAGCCATATTGCCACATAGTCCAATCAGTTGCCTTCCAAATTAATGAGGCTTTGAGAGCATTTTTAGTCTAAATCATAAGTTCTTGACCCCCCAAAAGCTCATGCACAAGTCCTTATGCATAAACTCTAAGAGTTGTCAAAATTTTGAGAGTTCCAACATTGCTGGAATATTCAAATCCAATGTGTCCTCTGAGACTTAAGGAAAATTCTTAGCTCTTAGCAGCTGTAATACAAAAAAAAAAAAAAAAAAAAACATTACTGATATACAATGGCACAGAGTAAACATCCGCATACTTAAAGGGAGAAATAGGAGATAGAAACCAGAAAAATCAAAGTAAGACCAAAATCCAGCAAGGGTGAACATTAAATCCTGTAGTTCTTTGTCCAACTCCTAGGACAAGTGTGGTTACAAGCTGTGAACTCCCATCACTTGGGGTGAGCCTACCTGTAAGGGACTGCTGGTAGTGATCGCCCTCTTCTTCTCTTGGGCTGACATTCCTCAGACACTCCACATTCATGGCTTTTCCAGATTCCTGGGGTCTTCACTGTACTTTCTACTTCACTCTCACAGTTCCATGTACTGCCATGTCAGGGCCACATACTTAGTATCCCTGATTTCTTTCTGAAATGTGTCTGCAAGTCTCCTAAACTTCACAATTCTTGCATTCTGTTGATAATTCCAATGGTGGCCAACCCCTTTGATTCACAACTTCAGAGGTCTCTAAATACTGGAAAGCTGGGTACTGTGAACTAAATTCTGAGGAATAGATTCCCTCAGAAGCAATACTAAGCATAGTGCCCTGGGGCTCTCATCTAAAGCAAAGTTTTCCATTTGTATAATTCTGAGCATGTGAAGGCAGAAGTCTTCTGGATTTTGACAGGCCTTTCTTATTGTCTCTTTGTAAAATATTTGACTTCTTTTTAATGGTAAAGTTTTAAATAACCAAGTTCTACTCTATTCCATCTTTGTTGGTCTTTCTTTTTAAGGTAAATGAAAACTTTCCAAATGGGATTTTTAGTCTTGATTTTCAATATAAACCTAACAAAATGAAGCAAGTAATATCTGTTCCTCAGTGTTAGGTTGGCTTGAATTTCTTTCACAAGATCAATTAGTCCATAACCCTAATCTTGGGGTCCTTCTTA
The DNA here is from genome assembly GCA_004026965.1 of Petromus typicus. Lineage (NCBI taxonomy): Eukaryota > Metazoa > Chordata > Mammalia > Rodentia > Petromuridae > Petromus > Petromus typicus. The sequence continues at coordinate 33,870 of PVIR01015275.1, forward strand.
TGCCTATTTTGGAGATGTGCTCATGACAAGACTGTTCCAATGAGCCAAAAATGACACTAGTTGGAATTTGGGTTCAAAAGGCATGGTGGGTAATTCTGCCAGCGCTGGTGCTCTCTCCATTGGCATACTGGTGACAGGGACATGTGAAATTTGAGGCCCTTGGACATGGGCACACATAGACATATTTTTTGTCAGAGCACAACATACATGGTGTAGAGTCCAACTGCTGGTTGAGTTCTTGTCCTCACTGAAATCTCTTGATCTTGGTCTGATGCCCTTTCTTTATTATTTTAAATCATAATTCTGGTCTTTGAAGCTCCTGCCAGAATCTCCCATCAAGCTTAGCTTTTAACATTGGAGGGCTGCTTCTCTTGAATCTCCACACTTTTTTAAGCATCTTCTGCCAATTAGTTTCAGTGGTTGCTAAACCACAAGTTAGTTAGCACAGCAATAACACCACTTTCAATACAAATATTATTTTGGCTCATATTTCAATCCATGCTCAGCAGACTTCAAAGAAGAAATAGCACACATACAAGTATGGTGAATGCAAAGCTACTTACTTCATGGTGGCCTGGAAGCAGAGTCAAAGGGAGAGTGAAGAAGGAAGACATACCCTTCCATACTGTGCCTGTAGTGACCACTTCTGACCAGTCCCAACCTCCTAACAGCAAGACAGCTATAATTTTCCCACCATTCAGTCACCTTCCAAACAGTTCTTTGAGGGCTATTTTAGATCTAAATCATAACAACTGCCTTCACTGACACAACCTCAGAGGCAGAGTTTCACTGAGGGATACAATGGGCTGACAAGCATAAGACTTTGCCATAAAACTTGTTGCTGAGCTAATTAAATTTCACATGTCCCAGTCACCAGTCTGCCAATGGAGAGAGCACCAGCGCTGGCAGAATTACCCATCATGCCTTTTGGACCCAAATTCCAACTAGTGTCATTTTTGGCTCATTGGAACAGTCTTGTCATGAGCACATCTCCAAAACAGGCATAATGATGGAATTATTTTGGTCATGGTAGACTTAGAGCTAAGTATGACATAGTTAGGGAACAGGTAGTCACATGTAACAGACAGAGAAAAGATTATTTTTTAAAGTACTCTTCTGATTCTTTTTTGAGTAACTCAAAAATAATATATTTGAGACAAATATAAATTTGTATTACCTTGTAATACCAAAATAGTGGCACTGTATTAGGAGCAGTTTCCAAGAAAATCTGGACCTGGGTGCCATCCAGTGCTGGAACTGTGGACAGGTATACAAGTTCACAGAAAATGAACACCTTGTGTTTAATTTTAAGAAAAAATAAGTACAAAGAAAATATGATTAGAGGTCAGATATACATATATAATGCTTCAATGCCCAGATGTTGATAATACTACACTCCAAAAGGCCTTAAGAGATTTCAGGAAATTATGATCTCAACTTTTGCACAAAATAATGTACCAGAAATGACCAGATAGTACCCAATATGGGAGAATTGTCACATAGAGAATTTAAAACAGGTCTTTTAAGGAAATTCAGTGAGTTTGAAGAAAACAGAAACTTTCCAATGCACTTTCATAGGAAGTTAACAGAGATAGAAACAAATAAAAGGAAAATATTCTTGTGCTAAAAAAATATAGCCAGAATAATAAAAGTCTGACTAAGCTCATCAATAGCAGGATACATCAAACTAAAGAAACAATTAGAGTGTTGGTGAGTAAACCACTCAAAATAGCACAGTTGAGCTTAAATCAACCTTGGAATAATATGAAAGAGCTTTATTTAGTAATTGGAGTTTAAGGTCATGAGAATGACAAAGTGATAGAAATCTTGTTCAAAGAAGTAGTACAATTTCCCTAAAAAAAAGGATACTGATATCCAGAAATAGGTAGGTCGAAGGTCCAAATTTAACTCAACCAAGTCTACCCTGTGACATCTTATTCAGCCTCTCAAAGTTGAAAAATAAATAGAAGGTGTTCAAAGGTGCAAAGGAAAAAAAATATCACATAAGGGTGACTTGATTTGCCTTACAGTGGATTTCTCAGAAGAAATCTTGCTGAGCAGAAAAGAGTGAAATGAGATTTTTACAATGCTGAAAGAAAAGAAAATGCCAACAAAACCTACAAGACTAGCACATTCTTCAAAGCTATCCTTTAAGAATGAAAGAGTGCTAAAATCTTTTCAGACAAAATCTCAAAGTATTTATCTTTTCCTGAATTGTGCTCCAAGAAAAGTTAAAGGGAATTAATTGAACCGAAGTAAAGTAACAATAAGGAATATAAGGAGACAAGGGAATATAATACTCACTGCAAATAACGATTATATAACAACACAATGCTCTAATATTGTAAGCATGATAAACTATTCATATATTTAGTACGAAGATAAAAATAACAATAATCACTTTAATATGTAAGAGATAGGCAAGATGTAAAATAGAAAATCAATAAATTATAATTATTGTGAGGAGAGGCATTTTTTCAGTAATATATTTTCTTTAGTTCTTTTCTTCTTTTTGTGTGTTGATGTTAAGTTATTCTTTGAACATATCCAGTTGTAGTAAGTTATTTTTGTTAACCTTTTTCTAGCCCCAAAATGAAAAAAGGATAATAGACAAACCAAAATGTGGGGAAGAAAAGCTAGGAATCCAAACACACTAAAAGAACAAAAGGCTGAGTAAACCAAAAGAATGGGTTAGCAAGTATAGTATTTTAAATATGCATGCCAAACATTGTAATGTGGGAGTATAGAAAGCAAATTTTCATTGACCTAAAGCAAGGCAAAGACTCTAATTTAGCTCAATTTCAATGTAAGGCCTTGTTCTGAACAATAGATGAGTCACACAGAAAATCAACAAGGAAGCAGCAGAGTTAAAGTCTGAGGCTTATTGTACAGAAGAAGCTAGAGAAAGAGCAGGAAACCTGAATGAGTAAGCTTAGTATTTCTTTTCTAAGGTAGAGACTTATATTCACTTTAAAAGTATAATTAGGTTAAAAAAAGTAAATGGACATCAAATATTCCACAGCTCAAAGTGCATTGATTTGGTTACAAATTGGAGATTTTCTTTGCAAAAAGGAAAAAATCACCTCTTTTCAAAAGTCTAAGAAAAAGAAGAGTGGACATGCATTGAGAATTTGAAGCAGAGAAGAAGAAAATGAAGCTACTTCTTGTAGTCTGGGTCTTTAAAAATGAAGCAACATTTGCCACGTGGGCAGAATTTTAGGACATTGAACAAGGTGCCTGATGTGTTTCAGTTATGAATAACTCAATATTGTTGATTTACCATTGTTACAGTTAATTAAGGAATAAAATTATAACCCAGTATTTGGGAAATCCTTCGTAAGTGAACTTGACAATTTTTCTATGAAAAATCTTTTCATCACTGTATTCTATTTTTCTTCTCAGTTTATTGATTATGGATTTCTTTTGTAAATATGGGCTACTACTAATCTTATCTTAAGCATATCCAAAAAATAGATTATTTTAAATGAAAATCACTTTGGATTAAACTGTCAGAAAACTGACTCACTAAGGTCCCCCCCCCCACATTTTGAACACTTGCAATAATAGCTAATCATACAAGTAAATTACCATGTCAAAGTCCAGTGCACAATTAAAGTGTCAATAGTAATGTGAAAACTCAGCGTAGCATGCTTTTCTACCTGGTTCAAGACCCCGAGTTCATTTCGTAGTATTGAAAATATTAAGTACTACCGCTGGGTGTGGTGGCTCGTGCCTTAATCCCAGCACTTGGGAGGTAGAGGCAGGAAGATTGCTGTAAGTTCAAGGCTATCCTGGACTACATAGTGAGTTCAGGGCCAGCCGGAACTACAAAGGGAGACCCTGTCTCAAAAAAAATGTACACACACACACACACACACACACACACACACACATATGTACATATATATATGTGTGTATATATATCAAGTCAAGTATCAAGTCATGTCATATACAGGTACAAATTGTCAATGTTGAGTGTGACCATGATATGTATATATAAAGTGTACCTATTATGCAAGCAAAATATTAAAATAAAAAACTGAAGTGTAATATGAAATGGTTAGCTACTGACTTTGTGTGAGAGTATAACAGAATATGACTACATGATTGCTTTTACTAGAATGATCTGAAATTAGGATATACTGCTGTGATTTTTTTTATAAAAATTCACATTGTGGGAAAAGAGAAGAATTGGAGTAAAATGATAGTAGTGATCATTTTGGGGTGCTGCACACTAAAGACAAATGGTTGGATTTCAGAATAGAGCATGTTCAAACTTTTCATTAAAAACCTGACTGAGTTGAGTATATGTTCAGGATAATTGCCTCTTAACTTTCAAAGAGCTGAAAAGAAAGAAGTCTTCTTTTAAAACAGTTTCAAGTAGCCTGTTGTAATCTTCCTTTGTTAGTCTTTTATCCATTGATATGATTCACTTGTATTCCATCAGCTAATATTAGACAACATGAGTATGTAGTTTAGAAATATAGTTTCTGAATGTAATTTATTAATCTAATAAGCCAACTTTCAAAATTGAGAAATCCCAGTTGTGATTGTAAATAAAAATTTAAATTGAATAAATGTGAGATATAGAACACTAGTTTATAAAAATGGACAAAAAAGAGAATTAATAAAGACCTTACATGTCCCTGGGATAATTCACAGAACAACCTTTATTTAATTTTAAGTTGGGGTATTGCGGTATAATAATAATAATAAAAAA
>PVIR01015276.1:0-38836 GCA_004026965.1 Petromus typicus
GGTGAATTGCTTGGGGTCTCTGATGTGGTACTTGTTGTCTCTGTTGTGCTGGTTTTTGAAGAACTGGTTGGAGTCTCTGTTTTGGTGGTTGGTATCTCTGTTGTCGTGGTGGGAGCTGTTAGGCTCTCTGTGGCTGGTGTGGTAGTCTCTGTGATTGTGGAGGAGGCTGTGATTGTTGAGATTACTGTGGTATTCGTTGTCCAGGTCTTCAGTGTGGTGGTCGAGATGAGGGTTGTAGGTGTTGAGCCACACCTCCCACAGCACTCAACGTTGATCTCATAGTTTAGGCAGAATCTCTGATGAATGATTCCTCCTGGCTTTTGGTCTTTGTTTCTGCACACCAGTCCCACTAAGGTGTTACATGTCACACTCTGTCCAAGCTGTTCAAGTGGAATATTAGCAAACTGTACAGCTCTGCAGGAGATGTTAGCTACCCAACCATGTTCGCAGACACCATCAATCTGTTCAAAGTCTCCTCCTTCTGGATTCTCAAATTGGGGTTTACCAGAATCCAGCCAGCCAGTCCATTTGCAGTCAATACAGGGAGTAGTGCTGCTTGACATCTGGGTTGACGTAGAGGTGAGTGATGTGCTCGGCGTGGTGGTCAGTGGCGTGGTTGGTGACACTGATGGTGTGGTTGGTGTAGTGCTCGATGATGTGATTGGTGAAGTGGTCAACGGAGTGGTTGGCGTGGTGGTCGATGGCACGGTTGGCGTGGTGGTCAGTGATGTGGTCGGTGTGGTGGTTGATGGCACGGTTGGCGTGGTGGTCAGTGATGTGCTCGGCGTGGTGGTCAGTGGAGTGGTTGGCATGGTGGTCAATGGCGTGGTTGGTGTCACTGATGGTGTGGTTGGTGTAGTGCTCGATGATGTGATTGGTGAAGTGGTCAATGGAGTGGTTGGCGTGGTGGTCGATGGCATGGTTGGTGTGGTGGTCAGTGGAGAGCTGGATGGACAGACTTCCATTGGCAGGCAACAATATACTCGTATCTCATAGTCGTAACATTTTGCTACTGCATTTTCAAACTGATCTTCATTCTTGCAAATGAATCCATGGGTGATATTGCACACGACTTTCTGGTCCAGCTGCTCCCAGTTGAGGTGAGGCTCAATGGCTGACCTGCACTCAATCTCCTCAGGAGCCCCACAGATACTGTCAAAAGTCTCTTGGTCACCATCACCACTGCTCGGGTGGTCTTCGTTGATCCAGTCTGACCAGAGACAGCAATGTTCTGAGGATGCAAAGCCCAGTGTCAGTCACTCATGTTTGGGAGAAACCTCTCCAGGGAGGTCACTATGACTTGGAGGACTCATTGACCTCCAAGATACCCCGAAGCATGGCTGCCCTGCCTCTCCCCTCCCCATCCACTCAAGGACCAGGTGGCAGGACCAGGATTTACAGCCACACACCACTTCCACCCTTGTTTATAACAGATAAATTGAGGCCCAGAGAAAGGGGCCAACATGTCCAGTGTGACAGGCCCAAACTAGGTCTCACTCGACACTGTCTGTAACTCTCTTCAAATCTTTGTGTCAAAAAAACAAGTAACAGAAGGACCACACACCTCACAAGGAAGAGTGGCGGGTTCATCTCTGGCCGACAGTGTGGTCACCCTCCCAGCCCCAGACCTGCTCACCAGCCCCAACTCTGCACACAGTGAGGTCACCAGGGCCTCTCTCTTGGCCCACTAGCAGAGGACTCAGAGCAGCCCCAGCCAGCTCCAGAAGCGGCCTCCCGAGCAGGCTTGGCCAGATCTGCTCTCTTTGGCCCCGCTTATCATCAGGGAGCACTACCAAGGACACTCACTCAGGGTTGTGGATGGAATTGCAGCAGAGCAAGAGAGAAGGAAGCTGCTGTTACACGGCTGGAATTACTTTGACCATTATTTTTGTGCTAGTCACCCCTGGTGGCTTGCATAGTGGTAGCGGTGACTCTACCCAGAACAAATGCAATTTGATTGAGGAGATCTGGTTTCCCTGACCCTTAGGAACATTTTCACCAAGTTTGTTTCACACACAGTTTGCAGAACAGAGGCTGGCTGTGCCAGGTCAGGTGTTTAGGCTGGGTACCAGGGAAGGAAGAGCCCAGCCAGGGTGTGTGGCCCCCGGCCTTACCTGTCCAGGTGCTCGTGGGGGTGGTGGTGGGAGTGGGGGGGGTGGTCGTGGTGGTGGTGAGGGGGGGAGTGGTAGTGGGGACTGAGGTGGAGGTGGTCAGGGTGGACGGGCGCGGTGTGGAGGGCGGGTGGAGCGTAGTAGATGCACAGACATTGAAGTGGGTAGTCACTGTCCCGTTGGGGCCGCAGACATCATAGTAGCAGAAGCTGCCGTCCTGGGTAAAGTTGAAAACGAGCCCTAGGAGTGGGAGGGAAAGTGTCAGGCCCTCCAGGCTCTCTCGTGTGGGGCACAAATGCCTTCATGGGACCCTGTCCCAGGACCCCTCCATCTGAACAGGCCTTCTCAGACACAGTGTGACAGGGTCACACAAGGTGCTGGGGATTCACCACAGGGCACCAGCTCCACGAGGCAACAGCAGTGCGTGATGTGAGTCCCACAGCATTGTGCCCGCGAGGAGAAAGCCAGGCACCGAGGGAATAGAGCCCCGAACAGGAGCCCAGGAGCAGGGCAGTCAGTGACTTCCGGGCCAGGACCCCTGGCCACCACCTTGGAAGTAGAAGCACAGAGCAACTCACCTGTAACCCATGTGCAGTTCTCACGGGAGTCACTCGTGCACTCACTACAAAAGAATGCACAGCTGCAGACCTTCCCAGCCCCCTTCACAGACACCCACCCCAGACCCAGCCCAAAGCCCCGGCACAGCCCCCGGACCGACTTGAAAGGAGCCCTGCCCAGTGGGAAAGGGGACAGGCACCTCCATGCATGTGTGCACACATGTGTGTTTGTGTGTGGTATGTGTTGTTGTGCACATACATGTAATGCACACATGCACCCGTGTGGGATGGCACGTGTCCATGCATGTGTGTTTATGCTGTGTATCTCGCTTACTCATGCCTGTGTGTGCATGTACGCTATGTATGTTTAGCTACGTCTGTGTGCGTGCGCTCATGTGCATGTGTATCTGTGCCTCCCCAGGTCCTGGGTGGGGGCGTAGGTACCAGGACTTGCAGATCTCCTGGGTGGGAATTGATGCCCCTGGTGGGTAGTAGATGCCCTCAACATAGCAGCCACAGTCATCTGCACGGACACACTTCTTCAGGTCCTCGTCGTAGATGGGCCTGTCCTTGGGGCACCGGGGGTAGCAGCCTGGCGGGCAGAAGGCACAGGGCCTGAACCACCGTTGGAGACCCCCAGTCCATGGGGTCCCCGTGGGCCCCACCCCGCAGGCCCTTTCTCCGGGATGTCCTCTGTCAGGGCCAGGGCCAGAAGTCGAGGCCTGGTCGCCCGCCCCTGGGGTCGCCAGCACAGCCCACTCCTGCCTTGTGGGTCTGTGTCACCCTGCTGCTGCTCCACCTCTGCCGGGAGGGTGCAGTCGTCCGTCGGACCCCGAGCCCACTGTCCATGAACGAAGCCTGGACCCCGGGTCTCCCGCTGCCCCACGTCCCGCCAGCACCACTCACCCTCCAAGTAGGACACAGAGATGTTGGAGTGGATGCCATTGATGGTCCTGCAAGTCTCGAAGCTACGGTTCCCACATGGCTCATAGTGCCACTCACACTCGTCAGGGGGGTTGTAGTAGTCGCAGAATATGGCTAGGGTACAGCAAGGGGGGATGGGAAGGAGTCGGAGGGGGGAGGGGTGCCGAAGTGAGGGAGACACAGGCAGGATGTGTCCGACAGGCTCCTCTCAACCCGGTCCCGGTGGCCCAGAAAGAACAGCCCAGAGTGTGAGTGGCCTGTGAGAGGTGAGTGGCATGCACACTGTCACCCAGATGGGGAAGGGATGCAGAGCTCCGCGGCGACGGCAGTCCAGGACAGTGGACACTCACGGCACAGATCCGGCGTCCTCCAGAACACGCAGGCCTCCGCCTTGGTGCACTCCTGGGCATAGGAGGCCACAGCAGAGCAGAAGCACTCGCAGTCCCCACCGGAGTCACAAGAGCAGGAGTCATGCACGCAGGCCTCGTAGAAGACTGTGGGGTCCACCTGGAGGAGGGCAGGGCTCGGTTACCCAGCACCCACCCCACACCAGGCTGCTGGGGGAGGGTATCCAGAGGGAGCCCAGGCTGGTAGTAACTCTGTCACTCCCCCTTGGAGGCCTGCAGACCTCAGCTGTAAGATGGCACTGCTAAAACCAGACCTGGCCCTACTGCCTGCAGCTGGGGGACTGTCTGGTGGGATGGGGGCTAGGTCCTTTCTCTCTTCCTGGTGACCATGGGCCAAGGAAAGCAAAAAGAGGCTAAGGCTCTGCCGAGAGTCTCAGACAAAAGGCTAGTCATGTGGTCAGTTGTCCAAAGAAGTGGACAGAACCAAAACTGAAGGACAAATGCATCACGGCAGTGCTACGACGTGACTCAAAAAGTGTGGCCAGAAATACAAGCGCATCCCCGGAGGACCTATGGCTCCGCCCACCACTTCCAGCTGTCTATCACTGGGCTCATCGGCAGGGCCACACCCATGCCCAAGGCTCCACCCTAGATGCTGTGCACCAATAGCAGAGCTCTGCTTATAGGGGCCCCCACACCCCACCCCCCAGCCTCCTTTAGCCTATTGCCTGGGTCTGTGGTGGAGGCCTCCCCCAGCCCCTCAAGCACCCATAGCCCCACCCACCTTGCTGTGGCAGATGGTGAACACCCTGCTCTTGATGATGCTGCACTGTTTCTCTGCCCAGGAGAGGCGGTGCTTGTTCAGGCTGCAGGGGTCTGGGGTGGTGGCCACATCCGGGCAGGTGGAGGCCTCCTTCCAGCTGTTCCCAAAGTCCAGCTCACTGCTCTCCACCATGTGGTTCCGTGTGGTGAAGTCGTTGCTGGTGCAGTCATCAAAGTTCCCACACAGTCCACACACGGAGCCCTGGAGAACAGTACACAGCGGTCGCGGACAGCCGGCAGGGTGACTGGGTGCACACAGGTGCTCGGCCTGGCTGGGGGCCCACCTTGTAGGAGGGAGCCAGCTTGATGAAGATGGTGGTCTTCTTGTCCCAGATCACGATGATGCCTATGCTGGCCTCGACCACCAGGTACTGGCCCACCTCACGCGTCATGTAGGCCACGTGGCGGTCCTCTTCCCGGGGGATCACCTGGAGGTGCTTGTCCTCCAACTTCAGCTCTGTCCCCTGCCGGAGGAGATGCCTGTCACTGGCCATATCTGAGGACCTTGCGGGTCCCCCAGTCCATGGCATGGGCCACACTCACCCCTATGAAGATCTTGATGGCCTTGGAGCAGGTGACGCCAGTGGTGCCACAGGGGACATTCTCGGTGATGATACTGAAGGAGCCTGTGGAGTTCTGACCACAGATGTCCTAGGGGCGAATAGGACAGTCAGCTGAGTGGCCGAGAAATAGGTACCCGGGAGTTCCCAGCCAGCCAGCTAGCAGAGCTGGGCAGCCTGCCGGGCAGACAGATGCTGGCTCTGCTCCTGCCCGTCTGCGACACAAGCCCTGGCCCTGACCCTGACTCCCCCAGCCTCAGCCCCTCCTCCATCAGCTGTCAGCCGGGGATAACCATGTCACCCAAGGGGCACAGAGATGGGGGCTGGGGCACTCGCTGGGCCATCACAACTACACACACACACACACACACACACACACACACACACACTCGGCCTCCTGTTCCAAACCACTGGGTGAAAGGGGTTTCTGCACGCCTACCTCGCTTGCTGACAGAAACTCGAATTCTCTAGACAGTGTGGGGTCTGGAGCCAAGAAAGGACTCGCCCTGTAACCTCTAGGCCCACATTCCCCAGGGCAGCAGAGCAGGTACCACGGTGTGTCCAAAGCTCACCTGAACAGCCACATAGGAGCAGTGTCCATCAAAGTCATAGTGCCTCCCGTCAAAGGTGACGTAGTGGCCGCTGCCATAGATGGAGCAGGTGCCATAGCACACAAAGTCCGTGCACTCCCAGCGTCCCCTCTGGCAGGAGCTGAGACAGTGGGAGGAGCATGGGTAGCATTTAAGGCCTTGACAGCCCGGGCAGGACCCCGTCAGGTGCCCACACCTCCCCAAAGTGCTCCCTCAGACATACTCATGCCCCCAACTCGCCCCAGACCAGTGGCAGACACAGAGGCCGGCCCTCACTAAGTGGTACCACCCGGCTCTCCAGGGACAGAGCCAGCCGCTCACCAGGTGTTGCAGTCCAACTTGATCTTGTCCCCAGGTGAGTACTGGACCTTGTTGTGGACACATGGGCACTCCTCCTCCACCACGCAGTTGCCACGGCCATCATCCAGCAGCCCGTCCGGGCACACACAGCCACTGACACACCCCGTGTCATACTACAGGCATGAGGAAGTGGGTTCAGTGAGACCACAGCCACTCCAGGAGCCCAGAGATGTTAGATGGGAGGAACTCTGACAGTATCCTGGCCCTGGGACGCCTGCAGGGGCCCTAACAGGCCTCCATGCTTCCCCGGAAGCAGAATATCAATAAGAGGAAGACCAGGCGCGGCACCCAGACCCCAAGCCAGTGCCCTGGGACTCACAGAGCCAGCTCTCAGCGTCTGGCAGCTGTTGGGGCGGAACTCCTGGGTGGCCAGGGACGTGATATTGCTGCAGTCTACCAGGATCTTTGGAGCCCTGCAGCCTGTGAGACAGAAAGGCTGCCTTAGTTCAGGCTGAGACTGGAGGCTCAGGGGCAGGCGAGGTGGAGACACACAGGGTAGTATGTGCTTACTGTGCCCAATCAGCTGGACCGGTCTGCAGCTCAGCCTCCCATCCTGGCAAATGCTACGAAGAGAGGTGGGGTGATCAGAGCCCAGGCACCATCCCCATGCAAGATGGTCACCAGAGGCCATCACTGCACGGGGACAGACGCCAGCCTGGCCCCTCAGTACCCTGCCCCCGGCACCTGTGTACCCTTGGGGCATCTCAACCCCCAACTGAGCTCCCTTGTCTCATCTTGGGGCCAAGAACCACCCCCACCCCACCCCCACACCCTGGTCCAGGACACCCACCAGCGCTCGTTCTGTCTCAGGATCACCGCCCCTGCCTCCAGGTAGAGCCCATGGTGGTAGCAGGAGCATTTGGCCTGGGGCACGCAGCGGCCCTTCTGGTCCAGGAAGGTGCGGTCGGGGCAGCCACAGCCATCCACAGGGGCAAAGCCCTGTAGGCAGTGGGCAGTCCCCTCAGACAGCGAGCGGCAGGTCTGCTGGCAGGTGGTAAGGTTGTACAGGAAGACCTGCGACTTGGGGCAGGCGTCCACATCCTTGTCTGCAGGGGGCCACAGGGCCAAGCGTGAGCAGTGGGACATCAGCTCCAGCTTCCATCCCCGAGCCCTGCTCTGACAGGCACCACCCAGCTAAGGGACTGGGAACCACCCTGGGACTCTCCTGGGACCCTGGCCGGGCACAGCCGCTGCAGCTCCGGCCGCCGTCAGGTGCCCTGCCAGCAGGGGACGGGCTCCCCGAGCTCCTGCCAGGAGGATCAGGGAGCCAGCCGCAGCGGGAGTCCTCCCTGGGACACTCACTGCAGACATGCTCCCGCCAGCCCCACAGCATGACGCCCTTGGCGGCGCAGGCGCGCGCGTAGGAAGACAGGGCCGCGCACAGGCACTCCTCGTTGTTCTGGCAGTTGCAGGTGTCATACTTGCACCTCTGCACAGAGATGGAGGAAGCAGACGGTGAGGAAGGGGGTCGCCTTGACCCCGGGCCTGTGCACATGCACACTTGAGCACACACATGCACACACACGCTTATCCTGCTGGTCCTCAAGCCGCCGTGACACTGGGGGTGAGGGTGGGCATGGTGAGAACAGACCCACCTTGTAATACTCAGTGGGGTCCACAGCCAGGTGACACTTGCCAAAGGGGGTCTCTGTCTTCTTCAGGAGGGAGCACCAGTGTTCGGCGTAGTTGGCTGGGGTGGGGTCAGAACCTCAGTGGGGTTGCTCCTGCACAGGCCCCACAGCGCATGGGACCCCGGCCCAGGCCCCGCTCCCTCTGTGAAGCCAGGGCGGCTCCGGGCAGGGTGCGGCCTGCACAGCACCTTCACCTTCCCCGTTTCACCCCTAAGACCCAGGAGCTGCTGCATGAGGTGGGTGTCAGATGTCAGGCAGGAGGCCAGCCCCTCGGGGAGGCCAGCACCCAGCGACTGGCCACGTGACTTCTCATCCGTGGGTCCGTACACACAGCACAGGAGCAGCCAGCACTGCCAGGGCCCTCACCCACCCACGGCACTTCCACCCCCTCCACCCGCCCGCCGAGGCCTCACCGCTCTCAATGTTGAGGGAGCAAGGGTCATCCAGCCAATCCACTTTGTCAAGGCAGCTTGGCTGCGCCTTCCAGGAGTTGGCAAAGCTAGCACCCATGGCCTCCACGAGCCCACTCGACGTCTTGAGGTCATCGCTTTCCAGGCCATTGTAGTTCCCACAGAGGCCTGCGGGCGGCATGGGGTTGGGAGGAGTTGGGCAGGGGGTGCTGGGGGTGTTGGAGGCATTTTCCAAGTGTGGGTACTCACCTTGCACTTGCCCCTGGGCCGACGGGTCCAGTGTCACGAAGAGCTGCATGACGGGCACCAGCTGGACCTGCAGCCGCAGCCCAAGGACCGTGGTAACCATAATGTGGTAGGAGGATGGCCGGAAGACGGAGAAGCTGGCTGCAGAGTGGGCATGGTGAGGCAGTGGCACAACATCCCACCCACTCCGCCCGGCCCCAACCCCACTAAACCCAGGGCCAGCAGGGACTCACCAGCCACATGAGGTAGGGTCACTTCCAGCTCGTTGAGCATCACGCTGCCGTCAGACTTGAAGGCCACCACCTGCGGGGGGGCGGTCAGAGTCAGGAGCTGGGAGGGCTTAGGGGAGGCTGGGGACACGGGGGACACCCACGTTCTTCCTGCTGTCGGTCAGCAGCACTACAGTCTTCAGGCAGGTCTGCTTGTCGGTGGACCCGCAGGGGGCCAGCTCGCCCAGGACGGTGTAGGCGTCGTGGTCGCCCTGTGGGGGAGGAGGCCACCCTGCATCAGGGCCTGGCAGCATGCAGGAGGGAATGCCCACACCACCCACAGGGACAGGCACCTCTCAGGGCCACTCCTCCCACCACCCCGGGGCAACGCATCCAGTGCCTGGCGCGCCCCGCCCCCTGCCACCTTGGTCAAGACGTAGTAGCAGTCCCCGTGGAAGGTGAACTTCTTCCCATCAAAGGTGGTGATGTGGGAGCCGCCCTCCAGGGCACAGGTCCCAGGGCATGGCAAGTCCTTGCACACCCAGCGGCCGGCATTGCAGACACTGCCAAGCAGCGGAGCATGGGTCAGGGCTCCACGGGACCCCAGCCCATCCGGCCCGAGCCCGTCTGGCCCGAGCCCGGGGCTGACACTCACCACTGCTCGCAGTCATTACTGACTTCCTGACCGGGCGCGTACAGGTGGCCGTGGAGCTTGCAGTGGCACTGGCTGACAGCAATGCAGCCGCTGCCCGTGATGTCATCGTACACAGTGCCTGGCATCGCCAAGGACAGGGTGTCACCCTGGCAGACTTGGAGAACCTCAGGGTCCCCAGGCAGGGCTACAGGCCAGGCATCTCCTTTGCGACAGATCTTGTGCTCCCACCACCCCCGGGTCGGGGTGCCTGGCACGCACCTTCAGGGCAGAAGCAGCCATCCATGGGGTGCTCTTCACACAGGCTGCTGACCTCCAGGTGGGAGCAGGAGTCCATGCAGGGCGAGCTGCTCTCCAGGTACACCATGTTGCCGGGGCAGCTCTTGGCTGAGAGAGAGGGTGGCTGTGAGCCGGCCCCAGAGGCCCCAGCTGGGCACTAGGCACAGACCCAGCTCCCCACCTACCCACACTTCCCAGGTCCGGGGATGGCCTGGCACTTACCGCAGAGCGAGGGTGTCCTCCAGTTTCCAGGCCGGCCACCGGCATGTGAGCACTGGCGGGAGAACTCAGCCACGGTGCTGCAGACACAGCTGTCGCCGAGCGGGCACTGGCAGCGGTCGTGAACACAGGCTTGTACATACAGCTCCAACGGTACACGGGCCTGGCAGTCCTCAAAGGCAGCAGCCGTCAGCAGCCTCTGGCACTCAGCACGCTGTGGAGGGATGTGGGTGGGTGGCTGCTCGCGCCCCTGCTCCCACGGGCACAGGGCCCCCTGCAACTCACGTGTTCGGAGCAGGACTCGGGCATGACAGTCTCTTCTGGGTCTTCACACACCGTTTCAGGCTTGTTGATCTTCTGCAGGTTCCCAAACTCAATGGCACTGAATCTTACGCCTGGGCACAGAGGTCAGTGGTCAGCAGCTGCCACAGTCCTCCCCACCTGTGGCCCCCAGGCCCCACCCACCTTCCGACAGGAATTCCGAATAGATCTGCTGCCCGTTGTAGTCACCACACAGCCCACAGGTGTGGTTCCGGAACCTGCTGTCCAGCTCCAGCTGTGGGGACAGGATGGGGTGAGTGACCACAGGGCCAGGGCAGCCACTGGGAGCCCTGATGCCCAACCAGCTCCTCAGGGGAGGAGGTGGGGAAGACAGCAGGGTCCACCACCAGGCAAGCCCTGAGAGATGGAAGTGACGGCCAGCCCAAGACCCTGCAGCCTGAGGCCCTTGAGAGAAGCCTTCTCTGTCCCCTGGAGGACGGCTCTTGCCAGCCCTGCCCACTGTACCCACCATGAGCGCATCCTCGTGGTTCCACATGAGCGAGAGGCCGGCTCGGGAGTAGATTTTGGTGTAGGCGTCACTCTTCACAATGAGCAGCCCCGAGCTGTAGTGTGGGGTGCTCACCCTGTGAGGTGGAAGCCCAGCGTCACCACCAGCCATAGCCGTGGCTTGCCCTCTAGGGCTGCTGCCAGGGATGTAGAGGCTATGGTGCCTGCACGAAGACCCCAGGAGCCACAGACAGCCTTGGCCAGTGAAACGGCAGGACCAGGCTCGGTCTCTGCCCTGGATCATCTGACAGAGCGCAGGTGCAGGGTTGCCGAGGGCCAGCCGGCTCCCTTAGGACATGGCGGAGCCCAGCCTGGGGGCGTCTCCACAGGCCATTCTGATGCCGCAAGGACCCTCGGTCCCTCCCCCAGGCCTCAGGTGTCCACCTCACCCCTCCTCTGTGCCTCCCACGTCCCACCCACCCGGAGACCTGGGCCTGGGGGAAACAGAGCCTCAGAGCAGGGGAGGGGCAAATCCAGGAGGTGAGGAACCTGCTGGACAGGAGTGCATTCCAGAGGTCTGCATTGTTCTGGAGACAATGTGGGGACAATCGCTGGCCCCTTTCTGTAACTCTAGCCTAGGGAACTGTTCCACAGTTACCGGGCACCCCCTCCAGAGCCCCCGGTGGGCCCCAAGGAGCAAGGTCACAAGGAACCCCTTGGGCATGGGAGGAGGGCTCCCGGGACCCATCTGTGTTTGCTGAGGGACCCTGGACCTGCAATCTCTCTTTCCTACCCATGTGCCACAACAGACAGTGTTCAGGGGGCTGCTGGGCAGTTGAAAGCTGCCCTGGCACCCGCCCACTCTGAAGACCAGCAACAACCCCCCGCTGGGGTGCAGCGAAGGGCCCGCCTGCCCACGCACATGGCCCCGTTCACCACGGCCAGCTGGGCTGTGAGGTAGATGACGTCGTCCTTGATGGTAAGCAGCACGGACTCCACCTGGGGGTGGCCACCTCCCTGGCCCAGACCCCGCTTCAGGTGCACAGCAAACTCCTTATAGGAGTCACGGCAGTCAGAGGCGAAGTTGTAGTCACAGAGGCCGGGGAAGCGGAAGATGTCACCATCGAAGGTCTTGTAATGGAAGTTGCCCCAGGTGCTGCAGACGTTGTGGCTGTGGCTTCGGGTTCGGCCCACTGAGTGGGGGACAGGGGGAGCTGTCAGGCCCCTATGAGGACCCCAGGGGTCCTTCCACAGGTGCCTGGGCAGCCCCTTGACCCCATCCCAGGTGCAGAGTACCTGTCTGCCCAGCCCGTGCCCCTACAGTCACTGCACAAGCCCTCCTCCAGCAGGAGGACTGGGCTGGGCCCCCAGGGGGTCTTGCCCCCCATGTGGCCCCCATGGCTTCACAACACCCTGGCAGAATAGGTGGACCAGCATCCTCTGCAGAGGCCACCCCACTAGGTAGACACAGCCCATCTCAGACAGGGTCCCTAAATCCCCCTCACCCTCCATGGTCCCCCAAGGGAGAGTATCCCCACTGCACCCCTCACTGGAGCCCCCCACATACCCCTCTGGTGCTTCCCTACACCCCTGGGAACAGCCCTTCAGCTATGGAGCTGCTCTGTCCACAGGTTTGGGTTCTGGGACCCACCCTGGCTGGGCCCCTCTCAGGTGTGGCTGAGGATCCAAGACGCCCGTGTACCTGGAGCCCCTGACCCCCAGTGTCCTTGAGATCCCTGAAGGCCAGGCGTGAGCCACTCCTGCCTCCATGGCCATTCAGCCTTTCTCCCCAGGACGCTGTGCCTGTCCCTGCCCGGCCTCAGCCCTCCTCACCTCTCTGGAGCTCCAAGGCCCCAGCCACCGCCAGGGCCAGGCAGACGGCCACCAGGTGGACCAGGGGCAGCCCCATGGTGGCTCAGAAGAGCGAGTCAGAGAGCGCCCAGGCCAGGGGTCTGGGACTTATATGCCCAGTGGGTGCCAGGGGCGGGCAGAGGGCAGGGAGGGGGTGGGGCATTCACCGGATTATCCTGCAAACAGCTGTGGGAGAGCGTGGCCACCACAGGGCAATATTGATTCACTTTATCTGAGTTTATCTCTTTATGGCTCCCTGGGCAAACCCAGCTTCCTCAGGATGCAGCCATCCCATCTTCAATGCCAACACACACCCACGGTGGACCTCGCAAGGCCAAGACCCAGGTGGACAGAATGGAGGTCCCTGCCTAGGTCATGTCCTCCAGTCTCTGCATCGGGGCCCTCCAGCTCCCACACCCCATCCCCTCCCCAGCAGAGCCCAGGCCCAGCAAGCTTCCAGGTGGGGACACTCTGCCAGCCTGCCCCATCTCTCCCACCCTAGGGTCTGCTGCTCCTGGGCAGTGTGGGCTGAGACAGCCCCGCAAAATGGGCTCAGGCCCAGACGTCCCCCAGGGAGCCAAGCCCCCGCACCCTAGGGAGGGGCAGCCCGCAGGGCTGTGTGGGTGAGGGCTGGGGTCTGGGAGCTTGCTGAGCGCTTCTGAGCCCCACTGCCTGCTCCCTAACCCCGGTGTTTTCCCCGGCCTCACAGTCTCTGGGAGTATGTGTGAGCAGAACTTGGGCAGCCTCCCAAGCAGGGAAACTTATGAGAGCTGGCTGGCCCCATAAGGGCTGAGGGAAGAGGGCTGCGGTCCTGCCCCAGACAGAGGGGTTTCTGTTGAACCCCCAAGTCAGCCAGTGCCTCATCACAGTCTGGAAAGGACTTAAGGAATCATGGTGCAGAGCCCCCAAACCTGAGCCCACTAGGAAAAACCATTCCCAAGGCCACCCCGGGATGGAGGTGCACAGACTCCTCCCTATAGCAAAGAGTAAACTGAAGTTTGGGGTCCCCCCCACTCACTTTTTCCTCCTCCTAAGAACAGATGAACCCTGAATTTGGTTTCTGACTTCTAGTGTAGTGCAGTGAAACAGATGCCAGGGTTGCCTGATGGCAGAGGCCCCACGAGGGGCACTGAGCCCCTTTCCCTTCTGCCTCGCTGGCCTTGCTGGGCTCTGCACACCAGCAGCACCAGACCATGCGGAGCCTGGTTCAGGCCAGGCCTTGGACACCAGTGTCAGACTCGACTGCTGCCCACTGAAGGCCCCTACCTCAGTGGCAGTCAGGGCTGGCCAGGGACAGCAGGGCCAAGGGACCCACACCCAGGGCACATGGGAGGAGAGTACCTGTGCAGACTGGGCCAGCGAGTGCGGACTAGGGAACCAGAGCAGATGGGCCGAGGGCAACACTGTGCCTCTTCCCCAGTGGGTCTCCCGCACTGGCACCAAGCCTGGGGAAACCCAGGGTGGGCCAGGTGCTGAGGCCCCAAGGCGCAATGATTTTCTGTGCCAGACCTCCTTATCACCCTGGCAAGATGCAGGATGCCCAGCCTGGCCACCTGTGCTGAACTCTGAGAAGGGGGCCCCTCCCTGGATGGGGAAGTAGAAGATGCTCCATTCTTGTTTGTGTGTTTATGTATTTATTGGTATCATGGATCTAACTCGGGACCTTGTGTTTGCAAGGCAGGTGCTGCAACCACTGAGCTAAGTCCTTGGTCCTGATGGTGCATCTGGATCTGGCTCCTCCTGCGTCTGGGATGACGGGTCCTCCCTAATGTGATGGGGCCCTCCCTGAATGGAGAAGGTCAGCCCTGAGTCTACTCTTCTGTGACCCGCAGCCCCGCTTGCAGTGGGACCAAACTCCAACCCTCAGGGTGCAGGGCGCTGATGGCAGTGAGACCCAGTCAGGCCTCAGGGTACCACAGCTGCTCGGCCCCCAGCCACAGTGATCACAGGGCCTGGTAGAGTGGGGCCAGGACGCTGGCAAGGGGTGAAGATGTCAGACGGTGCTGCCAAGACCCAGACACTCCAGAGTGTGAGGACAGATGGGTGTGAGGACACAGCCTTTCTTCCTGGCCACCTTCTTGGTGCCCAGTTGTCCTCCTGGGCCTGGGGGACCCCCATACCCCATGGCTTTGCCACTGGGGCCCCAGGGGAAGGGGGTGCTTGGGGACCTGGGAACTGTGGCTCTCACTCCATGCACAGCACTCCATGGCAAGGCGGTGGTGGCCAGGAAAACGCTGCCCCGCCCAGCACGGGTGGACGCTGTAGGGCCAGGAGCAGACCCCACACCCAGCCGTGTTTGCCTGGACAAGACACTGTTCCCAGGAACTGCTCAGACTTTACAGTCGTGACTGCAGGGAGGAGACAGCATGGACGTCACAGCCTTGGCCATGGCCCCACTCTGTACCCACAAACTGACTCATCAGGAAGCGGGGGGGGCTGGTGAAGGATGGGGGGAAGGGCCCCCACCCTGCCAGGGAACGTGCCCAGCCCCCATCTCAATCAGGCAGGATAACGGCTATCCTGGATCTACTTGGCTGGGCACAGTGCCCAGCTTCTGGTTCGACACTGGTCCAGTGCTGCTGGACGCTGCCTCTCAGGCGTGAGCAGAACAGAATTAGGAGGTGGGTCTCCTGCCCGATTAGGTGAAGGTCTGTAGAGAACACTGAGGTCCCCAAGAAAGAGGGGAATCTCACCTTCAGGTGCCTCTGGACTCAAGCCACAGCTCCAGACACAGACCCCATCACTCCCTGAGCCAGCTTCCGGACACAGGTGTGTGCACACACCCTGTGGTCTGTCTCCCTAGAGAACTCTGAGCCTGCGTCCTCCACCCTCTTCAGGGGTGGGGGTCAGTCACAGAGTCCCATTTGCTGACGAGCATCTTTCTTGCTCACACTGAGGCCCTGGGAGCCTCTTCCCCCTTGGCCCCTCACTGTGACCCCTTAGCCCCTTCCCCAAGTCACGCCAGCCATGCGTGGGTCTTGGGCCCCATGACGCAAGCCAAGGCTCTGCCTGATGATTCATCCATGCTCAGAAGGGGAAACTAAGTCACTGGGTACTCAAATCTCACTCACTGGGCCAGAGTCCCGTGAAGCAGGTGAAGCTGGCACAGGACCCACACTAGCGCCATTGCCCCAGCCCTGCCTCCCAGCCAAGGGCCCAGCCGGCTAAACCCCTGTGGCACATGGAGGTTTGCCCACCCTCCAGAACCCTAAGGGAGATCGAGCCCTGGCACCACTGGGCAGAGCAGCAAGGCTCGGACCTGGCCACAAGAGCACCTGCCGGTCGCTACCCCAGATCCCTGAGACACTGCAAGCGAGTCACGTCGGCCTTCAGATGTGTGGCTGGGCAGGCCCAGGGTCGCATCACCTTCCTGACCGAGCCAGCAGAGAGCGAGGTGGTGGCCCCAGTGTAGCTGTGAAGGTGAGCAGTGAGCACACAGGGGCATGGCTTCGGGGGGAGGCTGCAGAGGCCAAGCCAGGTCTCCACCGAGCAGGGCGCTCCCTGTACCCAGGGCTTCAGCCCGGGTCTCTGACTCAGGATCTCAGGCATTGTGCAGTGGTGGCCCTCTCCATCTCCTGGCATGCCCCTGGTGTCACACCCCACTGACCACCCTGCCTCCACTGTGGCCAGCCTCACAGGGGACATAGGACTTTGCTTCTGAAAGATGGGTGGGCTGGGCGCATGGGTGGGAGCAGGAAAAAGTGGATGGTGGACAAATGAAATCTCTCAGAGTAGCGGGAGGTACCTTTTGTAGTATTTCTGCAGCGATCCCGCTTACGGAAGCCCTCCACAGCTAAAGGCTGCTGCTGTGTGGACCAGGAAGATGAGACCTGGACAAGGTGAAACCACTCCTTGTGGTCACCCAGCTGGAGGGAAGCAGAGCTGCAGAGCACCCCGGGGTCCTTCCTGCCACAAGCCTGCACTGTCTGCCGTAATGGCACAGCCACCTTTCACCGGCAGGAGATGTTGCTTGTTGGAGAAACCCAACTCACGAATAATGGAGAAGTCAGAGGTCTCTGAGTGGTGTCAGCCAAGTGAGAAATCTGATCGTCCCCTCCCTCCTTGCTGAGGCGCCCTCGAGGACCGGGCCTGTCACCTCCCCCACTCTCTCTATTTCCTGGATCTGTAGCACAGGTAGATTCTCTTATCACATTCTGTGCTTCATCCTAGAACCCATCAAGGTCTAATTATGTTTTAATTGCATACATTAAAGTTCATTCTTCATGCCAGAAAGTTCTCTGGGTTTTGACAAACATGTAGTCTTGAGAATCGTGCAAAACCAGCGTTCCATTCGGAAACACGCTGTGTACTTCAGTCAGTTACATCTTCTCCCCAGTTCTTTGACAACCTCTGGCCTCTTTTACCATTGCTAAAATTTTGGCCATGATATATCGCTATGAGTAATTTTAAATGTCTCAAAGCCAAAAATATTCTGAAATTTCACGCAGTCACTGTAAATCATGCTATGATTTCATGTGGCCCCAGGAAAACACTTACTAACACCTCTGGAAAATACTGCTCGTAGCATTATCTAAAAGCTCTGATTTGAGGTGTTTAAAATTGCTTTTATTAAGTTAAAGTTGATATGCCATATATTTCCAGTGTTTAAATATATTATTTGATCAGGTTTAACACAAATAATCACAAAACCATCACCGTCATCAAGATGATAATATGTCCACGTGCATCGTCCACACGAGTGTTCTCAAGCCCCTGGCCGTGGATGGATGGATGCTTGGGTGGATGGCGGTTGGTGGATGGGTAGCTGGAGAGATGGGCCAGCAGGTGGGTGGATGGAGGAATAGATGGATGGGTAGTGGGTAGATGATTTTATTCTTCTACCCACTTTTCCCCATTCGACAGGTAATAACTGATCTGTTTTTTATCACTGTAGATTATTAATGTTTTCTAGGTTTTTAATCGTTTCCATACACTATGCCTTTTTCTACTTCTCCACCCAACCCAGGTTATTCTAAGATCCATACAGTTGCATGTATCAACAGTTTCGTGCTCTGTGTGGATACACCACACTGTGTTCATTCACAAACCTACTGAAGGACATTTGAGCTATCTCCAGTTTGAGGCAATTATGAATAATAAAACTGCTGGGAACACTTTTGTGCTAGTCCTTATGTGGACACATGTTCCTTCCTCTTATGCAGTACCTGCTAGTGACTGTCTAGATCACACACATGTGCTGAATTATCTAACAAACACTACACTGCATGCTAAAGTGTTTGTACCAGGATGTGGCCTCCAGCAGTGTGTGAATGCGGCTGTGAGCTGACAGCCTTGCCGGCACCTGCCGTGGTCAGACTCTGTTCGAGCTACCTTAGTAAGTGTGGGGTATTTTATAAGGTTATCCCAGCTGCGCTTCGCTATGGCTAATGATGCTGAGAATATTTTTAGGTGCTTTTCTGTCACTCAGATATCTCCTGTGATTGAGAATCTACTCAAATACTTTGACCATTATTTACTAGTTATTTAAGACTTTTTTACTGAGCTTCAAAGTTTACTTATACGTTATGGATACCAGTCACTAGGTATACTCGTATGTGAGTATCCTTTCTCTCTGTCTGTGATTTTTCTTTTCATTCTCTTTTAAAGAGCCTTTTAAAGCATAAAAGTCAAAAATTTTGGTGAATTCAATTTATGAATTTGTGTTTTCATGGATTATGGCTCCAGTACTGTACATAAGAAATCTTTACCTAACTCACATTTCTACAAAGTCTGTAGTCTTCAGAATTCCATGATTCCTTTGAGAGGTTTTGCTTTGGTTTCGGTTTTGGTGGGAGTCTCCTTTGTTTGGACTGGTTTGACTGTGGTTTGGTTTTCTGAGTCGGGGTCTCACTGTGTAGCTCAGCCTGTCTTTGAACTCATTCTGATGCCAGGCTGGCCTTGAACTTGTGGTGGTCCTCTTGCTTCAGCCTCCTGAGTGTGGGCCATGATTCTTTTTAAGTTAATTTGTCCACGGTGTGAGCAATGGCTTGAAGTTTATTTTGCTGCACACAGAAACCCAACTAATCCAGAGAGTTGGTGAGCCCCTCCTCTCATAGTTTTGATTTCTTATAAATGACATTTTATTTTTATACCTAACTAATTGCTGTTAAGGTATGAAGTTTTCTTGCGGTTTACTTAGGATAAAATGCACATCATAGAAAATGTCCACCTCTGGTGCTGGCGCGCACGGCTCAGTAGCGCCAAGCCTCGCCAGCGCCGTCACCACCCCCCCTCGGACACGTCCACCTGCAGAGCGGAGGCCCTGGAGCACCGGCTGCCACGCCAGCGCGCGGGACACCCGTTCCGCCTTCCCGGCTCTGCGTCGAGGAGACACACGGTATCTGGCACGGGATCACACAGTGCCCGTGTTTCTGTGCCCAGCACTCTCAGCCAGCACCCTCAAGGTTCTCCGTGTGTGGCAGGGTCACTGTCCTCCCTCAGGACTAGTTACGCCCCTGTCCACGTCTCGCCGTGAGGCCGCCCCCCATCTCCACCGATAGGCACTGGAGCTGCATCCTTGTTGACCTCCTGTGTGTCCTGCTGCTTTGAACACGAGCCGCAAATATCTCAAGATCTGCTTTTGATTATTTGTATACAAAGTGATCTAAGTATGCAACTAAAACAAAAATAAAGTGAAATAAAAATAAATGGATGGTGAATATTTAAATTTCTGAAATCTATTTCAGTAAAGGCCCCATGGCCTTGCGTCCCCCTCAGAGCCTTTCCCTCAGGTTGAACACACTTGTCCCACCCTCCTTGCCACTTTCTGAATCCGTTCTGGAAATCCTTTTTCTTGTGAGTCTTTATGAGATGTGGTTAAAAATGTGATGAATTCTGCTGCCAAGTGCCACCCAATATAAAAACAGGCTCCTACACATCTCCTTGTCCCCCTAATTCATCAGATCTAGCACTTCGTGACTTCCAGCCCCTCTAAATGACCGTGAGTGGGAACATTCTGAGTCGATCTGGGACACTGAGGCAGCCAGGCTAGCACAGCAACAGATACTCAGCAGCAGGGGCCCGGGGCCGGCAGGGTGGCAGGCTGAGTGTGTTCAACACGGCGGGAGGGTTGGGAGGGGCTAACGGCAACGCACCTTTTACCTCTGTAAGTGTTTTTGACTTCGATTCATCATATTTTCAATTGTATCTCACATATCTACCCCAAGATGAAATTGCTGGGTCCTGTGGTAATTCTGCCTTTGACTTTTTGAGGCTGTATCATCTTCTTCTCCACAGTTCTTGTACTACTTCACATCTCCATCTGCCACGCACGCATGAGGGTTCCACCACCCCCACCCTCACCCGCGCTGCCTACTTCCTGCTTTTATAGTGGATGTGTAGGGCCTCTCTGTGGTTTTGATGTGCATTTTTCTAGTGACCAGTGGTGCTCAGTATCTTTGCCACTCACATATCTTCTTTGGAGACATGTTTATACAAGTCCTTTGCCTATTTTTTGAAGAAATGATTTTGCACATTGATCTGACAGTACCTACAACCTTCATCTCACCCATTCATGATAGGAGGTGTTTGCAGATTCCCACTTTCTACATAGACAACCATGTCATCTGTGGATATAGACAGCTTCATTTCTTTTTCAGTCCGGATGATTTTGTTTGAGATACATTCCCAGCACCACCACCACTGCCTTCCTATCTTTTGAGAGTGCATCTCGGTAAGTTGTTAAGTTGCCTAGACTGGTCTTGAATTTATGACTCTCCTGCCTCAGCCCCCTGAGTTCTAGTTCACAGGCCTGTGCCCGCCTCCCTGAGCATGCTGCCTGATTTCTGCTACGTCGATTAGAAGTGTGAAGCGGGTCCTGCTCGTGCTCCTGATTCCAAGACTGCATAGTCGGTCTCCACGTGTGTGCCAGCTGCAGGGTCACACAGGCGCCTTATCTAAAGGAGGAAGTTCCCTGCTATTTTTAGTTTGCTTAGAGTACTTGTCAGGAATGAGTGGTGATTTCTTCAAGTGTGTTTTCTACGTTTACTGAGATGAACACCTAGTTTGCCATTAGTCACTTAATATGATGGATGATGTTGATTTTTTATTGTTACAATGTTACTTTCCTATAATAAACTCCACTTTTTAATGCATTGTTGAACTCAGTCTGTTAAAATGTTACTTATAATTTTTGTACTGTGTTCATAAGGGCTACTGGTCTATAGTTTTCTTTTCTTAGACTGTGTGTGGGTTTTGTACCAAGTAATACTGCCCTTAGAGAAAGAGTATCCTCCTGAGGCAGGAGAGTCATAAATTCAAGACCAGTCTAGGCACCTTAACAACTTACCGAGATGCACTCTCAAAAGATAGGAAGGCAGTGGTGGTGGTGCTGGGAATGTATCTCAAACAAAATCATCTGGACTGAAAAAGAAATGAAGCTGTCTATATCCACAGATGACATGGTTGTCTATGTAGAAAGTGGGAATCTGCAAACACCTCCTATCATGAATGGGTGAGATGAAGGTTGTAGGTACTGTCAGATCAAAAGCTCCTTTTGGATCTGGGGGAAGAGTTCACATGGAGTTGGTTTTATTATTTCTTCCTTGAACACCTGCTAAATTCCCCTGCAGAGCCATCTGGGTCTGGGATTTCCTGTGTGGGCAGTTTTGGTTTGCTTTGGTTTTAATTCAACTCATTTTTTTAACACATGGGCCTCCAAAGTTACTTCTTCCTCTGAGCTTTGACAGACTGTCTCCGAGAAGTTCGCCCATTGCCTGAGTGGCCGGCTCTCCACCGTGAGGCAGTGCTCCGTGCTGTCATCTGCGACTGGCAGCCACACTAAGGCTGAGCTCCTCGGACTCTTCTCCCCTGGCAGTCTCCTGTTCTATTGTATTGTTTTATCAAAGATCTTCCTTTTTGTTGCTTATTTTGGCCTTGATTTTGTTTTTGTTGTTTTTTGTTTTGCTTTGAGACTGTGCCTCACTGTGTACTGCATGCTGTCCTCGAACTCAGGGCAACCCTCTTGCCTCAGCCTCCCAAGTGCTGGACTCCTGGTGTGCATCACCTCACTTGGCTCCTTGGCTCTTTCTTTCCTAGTTTCTAAAGTAGAAGGTCACTGCCCAGAGACCTCACTTCTTTTCTAACAGAGTGGTCAGTGCAGTAGACACCCCCAAGCACTACTCCAGGAGGTCCCACTAGTGTGACTTTCTCTTCCCTAAGCTTCTGCGTTCTCCTGGACTCTCCGATCTCCAGCCTCTGTGCCTGTCCCTCAGGACAGAAAGCCACACTAGCACCACACACAGGAATCCCTGGCCATCTCACAGGGATGAGATCTGGACATGGCACAGGAGGCTGGACGAGCAAAAGAGGTCCTGAAGTGCCAGGACTGTGAGCACCAGAAGAGCCTCCACCCAGCCGGGGGCAGACGGAGGGGCAGTGGCTGCCAGAACCCAGGAGAGGGGCCTCAGAGGGCATGGCAGAGCTGGGGGGAGAAGTGTCGTCCACAGGCTAGAAGGACTTGAAGCAGCTGAAAAAGACAGTCTCTCTCCCCACCTCCTCACAGGCCTTTCAGGAAGCCATCTGACCAGGGAGGCAGAGAATGTCACCTGGAAAGTCCTAGCCGTGAGCATCAGGCCACTGCAAGCACATGTATGCACACAGATTAGTAAGCACACATGCTCCTGGCGGTCCCAGAAGGTCCACAGGCAGTGACACTGGTCCCAGTGATCACACTTGAGGCTGAGCTGAGTTTCTAGATCCTGTCCTCAAGCAGAAGGAGCCAGTCCCCTCCAGCAGCCAAGTCTTTAGACCACATGACAGGGTCACCCTGGTAAGCACAGAAGACGGCTGGGCTCAGAGAGGACCCTGGGCCACAGCCAGGCTGAGCAGCAAGGTAGAGACAGCACAGATGACAGCACAAACACTGAAATAAATACCCTTGATCAACAGTGATAAAATGATTATGTAAATGTATAAGACACTGAAACAATTCATTTTATAGAAGATTTTCCATTAATTTAATATAGAAGAAATGAAGGAGGTAGAAAATCACCCTCAATGCACAGAGCCCCAGTGGCTGTGATAATATTTACTGAAAGATCTTAAAATCAGTGAGTTATAGTTTGAAGGGAAACAAGTTATTTGCATAAACTCAAAATATCTCCCCCAGGATACCTATAGTTACAGAGTGAAAAGTGGAAGCTTTGCTGTGGAGAAGACTGGCGGACATCACCCTGGCCAGTGATTAAGCTCATGTCCCTGCAGTGGACAGTGGCAGCACCTTCACCCCATGGAATACACTGCACAGAGCGCCCACAACATTCCTGCTAGAAAAAGTGCATGGCTAAGACTTGGCCATAAGAACCCGGCCCCCAGTTGCCCAGCAGCGCCTCCACAGCGCCGAGGCCGCGAGAGAGCCACCGCAGAGAGCAGGGCGAGGAGACAGTGCAACTCCAGCCTGTGCTGGGTGGGCACAGGCCCCTGCACAATGGCCCTGGCTCCTGGTCCCTGCGTGTCTGCACGGGCTGCTCCCACAGGGCCTGGGAGTCGGGGAGTTGGAGCCCACAGAACGGTCATCCACCGACCTCAGAGACCAGCACCTGGGCACAGTGCATACCACCCGGGCTCTGCCGGCCTCCTGGCCCCAACTGCCACAGAGGGCAAGAAATGTGTGCCTACCATACCCCTGCCCACGGAGGTCCATCAGCACATCACCCCCAAGGACACCCCACCCCCAAAGGCTTCCTGAGAAAGACTTATCACAGGTCACAACTAGGAGGGTAGCAGTTCTAGCGTGGGCCCCAGAGGAAGTGCGTCATCCCACCACACCGGATGCCAGGGACACAGGTGGGGCCGGAGTCACAGAGGCCTCTCCTCCACTGCCCACAGGTCACTGCTGCACCCAAGTGCGGTGGCCTTGCTTCCTCAGGGACAGGAGCAATCACCCAGGGCTACACACAAGCAGGACCTCCCCAGAACTGCCTGGCCAGCAAGTCAGCCAGAACAGAGCACAAAGTCTTGGTGCCCAGACCAGTGAATGTGTTTAATTTTTTATCATCTCCTCCTGTAGGGCATCTATTCCTCTGTTTCATAAAGCTTTTTGGGAGGTGAAGAGAGGGATATTATTTCAAAATATCTTAAACACAAAATTTTGTTGGTTTTTGAGTATTTTTGTTAGATTAATTTCTAGACATTTGGTTTTTTCATTTTTTGAGGTTATTGAGTATTTTTACTGATAAAGACAGATGCTGCTGGGTTGGGGAAAATGACCTTATTTCTAGCTCTGGAATATCTTCCCTAGTAGTTTGTGTCTTGATTTTCTTGCCGGGAGACTGGGCACAAGGGTATGGGTGGGGTTTGGGGTCAGCCAGAACTGGTGGCCTATGGACCCAGAGTAAAACGAGGCTTCCAGTTTACAAACCCATTTCTCTCTCTCTCGAGTCCATGTCTGAAACGTACTGGCAGCTAAATGCAGCTGACCACCATGAGCAGTGAGCGTGTCCCTGGGTGTCCTGTGGACACTGCAAACCTGCTCGCCCGGTGCCGCTGAGCTCTCACAGTGCCACTGAGCACTCTGCGCTGGGCAGTGGGCTGCTGGTCTCATTTCTGGCCACCTAAAGGTTCATGTCCTCAGACCAGCCCGGCCCCAGACCCTCCCAGACTGGCTCTGAGACCCCATCTCACTCTCTGGTGCCAAGTGACGGTGAGGGTTCCCCATCTGTCCCTCCCTGTCCAGCTCATTCCCCTCACCACAGTGGCCTCTGGTCCCAGGACCTGTCCTTCTCATGACACCATAATTCCATTGTCTGTGCGCCAGCCAAATGACCACTTTTCCTAGCGTCTGTGACTCATGCTGCTGTGCATGGACGTATGGCATCCTCTGCCATGCGCTGGCCTCCCTTTCTCTCGCTGGGGTCTCTGGGGCACGAGGATCAGGCTTTGGTCCCTAAGGACGTCCCTCACCTTCCCCACCATGGCTGCAGTCACAAGCTTCCTCGAGTGGAGCAGCTGTGGACTCTGGAGTGGTCGTAGAACACGGTGAACGGCAGTGTGAGGAGGAGCCATGGCCACTCCATATCCAGTGCAGTGCTCAGAGCCCTAGGCACCCATGGGAATCAGTAGGACATCCCATCAGCTTGGACAAGTCCGCCTAGCTGGCACACGTGCGCCCAGGCGGGCTTGGAAGCCCAGGGATTTGGATCTGAAGTGACCCAAGTTTTGTGAACCTGGCAGGCAAAGGAAGAGCTGGTGCTCAGACTGAGGATGCAGGAAAGCTGGACCCTCGCCTGGCACAGGGGCACCATCGGGGTGGGCAGAGCCAAAGGAGCCCCTGCCCTGAGCCCACCTGCCCACTCATAGGCTGAGCCCTCCAGGTCAAGGCACCTCCGGAGAGAAGCGTGGAGACTGGGGCCCTGCGTCAACCTGGACCCAGGCAGCACATGAATGAAGGGTCTGGGCTTCTGCACCTGAAGCCCGGAATTGTGGCTTCAGGACCAGAGCTGACCTGACTGTCTCTGCCTCCTGCCCGCAAAACCCCGGACAGCAGCACGGACCCTCACAGCAGTGTGGGGGTTGGAGGCGCAGAGGCTGCAGACAGCCTGCTCTCTCCCCAGGCCCCCCAGGACTGGCCTTTTACCAGGGACACTTCCAGGGGAGAAGGAAACCATGTGAGCTCTCAGGCCTCCTGGTTGCCAGCTCTGAGGGGCACAGGTTTCCAAAGGCTGGCTATCCCCGAGGCAGGGGCTGGACAGCCACAGAGCCACAGCAAGTTCCAGCCCAGAGTGCCAGGCCATCGCGCCACCTCAGTTCCGGGAAGAGATTCTGCTGCCCAAGCTGCTGCTGCCCAGCTGTCTGACAACACGCCGGTGCCTACAGGTCCACGCAGTTGTGACGTGAGCTACTCTGCAGCCAGCAGTCATGCCCAGTAGAAGCCTGGTGTTTGCTTTCATTTCCCCAGGTATGGCTGGACAGGCTGTAAATCCACCCACGGCAATGGCCAGCAGCCAAGGCTCACAGTGAGTTCATTCAGACCCTTTGGCCCCCAGGAGGATGACACTGTCTTCACCCGACCCAGAGCGGTGGGGGGTCCTCAGAGTAGGATGAGGGCACAGGGCTACCTTCCCGACACGATCCTCATTGTACATCTCCTGTTCACATGAACACTTTCTGTTCAGGAAGCTGTTATTTAACAAAAATCAGGGTACAGAACTGTGCTCCACAGGCTGCTCACAGCCTTCCCAGTGTGTAGGTGTGCTCCTCTAATCCCAGCACTCAAGAGGCTGAGGCAGGAGGCTCACCTTGAGTTTGAGGTCAGCCTGGGCTGTGTAGTGAGTTCAAATCCAACCTGAGCTACCTAGCAAGACCGTGTCCCAAAAACAAAAACAAAAGGCAGACTGCCAACAGCTGCTTGGTGGGGTCAGGGCAGCCTGAGAGAGTAGACACATTGGTGGGGTCCTCCTGCCCACCTGCACTCCATATTTTGGAGCCTCAGTGCGTGTCCCTATGTGGAAATGAGGCTGTGCCGGCATCTGAGAGAAGGGACCTTGGACATTATACCATGGACGGGGTTCTGGGGTGCAAAGTAGAGGGTGCGAGGGCCACCCTTCCACAGCCATCACTACAGTCACACAGGGAGGAGTCGGGGTGCCGGGGTGGAAGTGGGAGACAAGGCCAGAGGCTTGAGCCCAGCCCAGGACACAGCTGGGAAGACACCCTGCACCCTGCCAGGGAGTCTGAACTAAGCCAGAGGCCCTGCGAGCCCACAGCAGGGCCCCAGCAGGGTCCAGATGGGGCCAGGGACAGAGCTGCCCAGGGAGACAAAGGCAGTGAGTGAGTTCAGGGCCAGAGCCGGTGCCTCCTCATTCTGAGGACTCAGAAGCCACCAGCCACCAAAGACAACAAGCGGCAGTGAGGGCCACAGTCCAGAGAAGCAGGGCGCAGTGTGGTCCAGCCTAGAGGGAGCTCAGCCCTGCAAAGCTGACCACAGAGCCACACAGGCTCCAGAGCATAAGAACTGGGACTCACAGCCACATGATTCACAAGAGACACAAGGAGAAAGCCACGCAGCATCCACAAACCAGTGAACGGGGGCGGCAGGATTCCAGCCTCCTGGTGGAGTACCCTTTATCCCTGAAGAGGGGGAGGCCTGACACCTGCTGCCGCCTGGATGGACTCGAGGACACTGCACTGAAGCCAGCCAGTCCTCAGAGAGGTCCTACATGACCCCACTCCCAGGAGACCCCAGAAGCGTCAGTGCCAGGGACAGAGCGGGATGCGGCCAGTGGCTGGGAGGGATGGGCTGTTTCCGAGCGGGAAGTGAAGAGTCCTGGAGCTGGGTGGCGGTGCCAGCCACAGTGTGGACAGCTCAGCGCCCTGGCTGTGTGCTTAAATGTGACCAAGAAGAGACGGTCTTTGTTGGGTATATTTTACCACCATAAAAAATAAGAACATTCTTAAAGAGAAAAATCACTTTTAATAATGAACAGAAGTTGGGTGCTGGCCCGGCTGTGACTGTGGGGAGGCTCAAAGATGGGGTGGCTATGATGCGGCATCATGTGGGTGACCTCAATGCGCCATACTCGCATAAATAATACTTTTCTGGCACCAGGAACTGAACTCAGGACCTTGTGCTTGCCAGGCAGGTCAGTGCTGCTGAGCTATATCCCCGACCCTTATAAATAATGCTTGTATGAGAAAATTTCCATAAGCAAAACAGAAGCCAGAGAGCCAGCAAGCGGAGCGTGCTGCATTTTTCTCTGAGCCTTCTCACGCAGCGCCAGGCTGTTCCCTTGAACACTGCTCTGCATGGATGTGGAGGACGCCGGCCTGGCTGGTGCTGGATGTCGGGAGCCGTGAATGGTTCTGTGGCATCTGCGTGGGTTGTCTGAAGAGGCCGAGTATCACGGGTCTTCTGAATGTGGCCTCCCACGGGCACGGTCACCGCCATCACTGCCAGGCAGTCATCAGGGTCTTCAGAGTGGATGCAGTGACCCAGTTTCCACCCAGGAACACGGAGGCGTTGCACTGCTGGCATCATCTGTGCCCATTGCCAGCCCTTCTGGTGCAAAGTGACCTGCAAGTGGCTTCGTTATGCTCCACCCGAAAGGACAGAAAGAGCTGCTGCTGCATGGACACCCCAGTGTCTGTGGCCTTTCTCATCCTGTGGATGGGGCATTGCAGGCCCTGAGCAGCCATGCAGCTGGCCTCTTCCCAGCTTGCTGTGGGAGGGTTTGGAGCTCCAAGCTGCCCCCAAAGAAACTCAGGGAGCCCAGGGACAGAGCTGAGACAGTGTGTACACTGAAGAATTCCCAGTGCCACTCTGGCTTATCCTGGCACTGAGCCAGGAGAAGCCAGGTCCTGCTGCAGATCGGGGCAGCCTGGGGGGAGAAGCTGCTTGTCCCCACTGCCAGAAGAGTGAGTGGGTGCAGGCTGGGCGGGCACTGCCAGCAGCTCCTCAAGGAACAAACAAGGTACCAGTTCCTGGGAAGGGCGACAGCTGTGGGCCAGGCCAGAGGAAAGTCCGCGGGGGGTCAGCATGCACCCACGGCCGCACCCTCAGATTTATGGCCAGGTCCTGTTGCGGGCACAAGTCCAGCACCACCACCCTCCTGCTGGCCTCTTCCAGGAAGTGGCGGGGAGCAGGAACCAGGACCTGGAGTCTGGGACTGACCAGGCTCGCTGGCTTCCCGATTGCAGAGCCAGCAGGACAGCTGTGGGGGTCAGGTGCAGGGCTGGAGTGTCATGGAAAGCACCCTTACTTCATCCCCAGCATCCATGGGCTGAAGGCCCATGACATGGGCACAGTGACATGGAGGGCATGATGTGGCCGAAGAGGTCAAGGACCACTGTCTGTCAGTCCTGTGGAGCCCCTGAGCTGGAGGAGCCGGGTGCTATGGGCCTCAGGCAAGGAGATTAGGGTGAGGCTGGAGGTCAGGGGCGTGAGTGGAACTTGGGGGATTAGCGGGGTGAGCGTGCCCCCACGGGGAGCGTGTCCCCACAAACCACCCCTGGGCAGCTGCCTGTGAACACCATGGAAAGTTACAAAACCCTGATGCTCCTCTCTGCGCAGGAGACAATCTGCTCACAGAGGCCCAGGGGACCAGCCGCCCTCAGCCACTTGCAGCACAGGCCCAGGCCGTCAGAGGGACCAGCAGCCTCTTAGCCCTGCTGGCCACCACTGTACCTGGTGAATGTCAGCTGCAGTTGTCAGCTGTGGGAGGAAGCTGTGCCCATCCCCCTCTCACCCAGCCCTCCGGCCATCCTGGAGGGGCCACACAGGCCTGGGGCCATCCACACTGGCCCTCAGTGTTCACCCCCAGCACGTACTGCTACCCTTGGAGGGGGACATGGCACTGCCCATCCTGGCACTCCTGTGCCTGTGTGGCAGGGCCACCACCTGGCCTGGCCTGCACCTCTGGCCACTGGGGGGCGCAGGTGACGCAGGGTGGGGCATCCAGCTGGAGGGGAAGGGATGCAGGGGGCCAGCTTCCAGCATGTCACCGTGGACCCTGATGTGGGACAGAGGTCCAGGGAGAACACCGTCACTGCGGGTCGAGCCAGGAGGGGTGTGGCCCTAGTGGTCATCAGTGGTTCATAGGCTCCTCAGCCTGTGGGTCAGTGCTGTGGGCACCCTCAGACAGACCTCGTGCTCAGAATGTAATACAGGGCCCTGCATGAGCTGCAGGGATCTGCATGCCTGGCAGGGAAACCCACAGCAGGCCCAGGCAGGAGCATGTCAAACAGAACCCACATCTGCAGAGCCAGGGCATCCTATGTGGGGCTTGTGCACAGTGGCTGGACATCACCACTGGGTCATAGCCAGGTCTGGGGTGGGAAACAAGGTGGGTGGAGGAAGCCAGACAACTGGCCGGAGATGTGACATGCCCAGGTACCTCTAGTGTCCCAGGCAGGTGCCAGGGTGTAGGATAGACACTGCCGTCCTAGGCAGGTCTGCAGCTGGGCTCCCTGCTGGAGTATACAGGGCACAGGCTCCACACAGAGAGATGCAGAGGAGGGGTGGGGGCGGTACAACCTATAGGACTCGGGGATCCCAGAACCTCAGGGATTGGCTGGATGCCCTGCCTGGAGACCCCTTGCCCCCTCCTCAGCTGGGGTACCCTCTCCTTGAGATCACAGCTACAGCTAGCAGCCGTCCTTCCTCCTGCACTGGGTGCCAGGTGATGCCTCAAGATCAAGGCATAAGGCCACCAGCAGGGGGCAGCCAGCAACCTCTCAGAGTCCCAAGCAGAGTTACCCCGCAACCCCCACAGAGATGGCAGGAAGCTTCACTCTGCTGCCTGCCCAATTCAGGGTGCTGGAGTTGGAGGTACAGCCTAGGACTGCACAGTGCAAGGTGTGCTGAAGTCAGGGCCCTATTTTACCTGAGCTCCAGAGTGAGTGCCTCAAACTCCACGTGCCCACAGCAGCACGTGTGAGTGTGTGTACACAGGCATATGCACCACAACAGGGCAGGACCCCATGTGCATGAGTGTGATCAGGGCACAGGGCATGTGGCACTGTCATGCCGTGTGAGTCCACACCCCCTGACGCTGCACAGGCCCCGGCCCTTGTTTTGCAGCCTCTCTGCCTTTCCCTCCCCACTCTGCCCTCTGAGAGCAGACAGCTCTGGGGAACAGCAGAGCCAGAGGTCTTCCACTGCTCCCTCGTCTTCGCTCGGGATGGCTGTTTCCCAGCCAGGTCCAACCTGGACTAAGGACACAGGCTGGGCTGAGGGCCACTCTCCATCCCACTTCTCTGTGCCTATGTTTCCCCTCTGTGTGGGGAAGCAGCTACCGGCCTGCAGTAGGCCCTCACACTCACCGGTCACCTTAGGGGAGCCAGTGGTGTTGCAGCGGCAGTAATCTCTGCAAAAACTGCTTCTGTGCTCCCCAAGTGTCCACATGGCACCCTGCAGGCTACGAATGCCCAATGGCCTGTGGACCAGGCCAACAGGGCACTGTGCCCAGGCCAGGGTCAGAAAGACTGAGTAAGGCAGCCAGGGCCAGGCCTCCCCAAGATGGTCCCTAGGGCCACACATCTGCCAGGGGCAGGTAGCCCAGAGGCTGTGTCCATTGCCAGCTGGGCCCCTCTTTGACCAGGTAGGGGCACTGCCCCTGAGTGCCAGGGGAGCAACACTTGGCCACCCTCACTACCCCTGCCTCGTCTGCTGGGCCAAGACATCTGCTATGGGAAAGAAAATGGGC
This sequence comes from Petromus typicus, assembly GCA_004026965.1. Classification (NCBI taxonomy): domain Eukaryota; kingdom Metazoa; phylum Chordata; class Mammalia; order Rodentia; family Petromuridae; genus Petromus; species Petromus typicus. The sequence continues at coordinate 30,677 of PVIR01015276.1, forward strand.
AGAAGCCTCAGGGAGCCTGGGGGGTCCCAAACCTTAGGACAAAAGAAGTGCAGAGCAGTCTCAAAGCAGAGTCCTCAAAGAGCAAGAGTCGCTGCTTGTGGCCTGACAATTGCCTGACCTTTTGTGTGTGTGAACACTGAACTGTCCCCAGCCTAGCCCAAAGCCACACTGGATTCCTTACACCGAGGATGAGTGCTTATCTGGAAATAGCTCACTGCGGGGTGACTCCAAGCCACTGGAGAATCCACCGAGACACATGTGGGCAGGGTCACATGACTGAGCAGCAGATGCCAAGACGATGCCACATGACCAGGACTGAGGGCCCCAGCAAGCACACAGACGCCCCTGTCTTAGGAGGAGCAGCCGCCCCCAGCTCAGTGAGAACCTGTGTCCCATGGTGACTCTCCATCCATGGTGCTCCGTCCCCCACCTTATTAGTGTATCACATCACAGTTCTTAAAGGTGGATCAGGATTCAGCCATCAGGGGCTTTGATCTGCAGCAAGCAGGGGGCAGAAGCTGGATTTAATCAGGGCATGAGGAAATGCGCAAAATACCAGGGGCTAGGGCATAGGGGTGCACAGCCCTATGAGACAGTGGCTTAGTTTGTGGTTCTCAGCACCTTGTACTCAGCAGCATGGAGCCTGGGTCTGGTGAGGACTTCTGGCTCTTGCCATAGAAGCTCTCCAAGCCTCTGCAGACAGGCATCAGCCCCTCGCCACAGACCTCATCTCCGCTAAGTCCCATCTTCTTCACCTTCACCCAGCATCAGGATTCCAACATCCACATGGCCATTTGGGGGCAGACACGTGCCAAGATCAGCAGCTGAAGCTCCTGGGACATGGTTGGGAGGGCACTGAGGAGGAGCCTCGGAGGGTCCAGACTGACCAGGGTGGCCAGACTGTTGAGGACAGAGCTGCCCTTGGAGGCCCGAAAAAGCTGCTTCTGTGGTCCCCGAGTGTCTACAAGGGCACCTGCCGCAGCTCCTGGCTGGTCGGAAGTGGGAGAAGCCCTGAGAGCTGACCACATGGCGGCGCCCCAAAGAGAAGTGGACCCTGGCCCTCCACTTTCTCTTTCTTTTTAGACAGGGTATGCTTTGTAGTCAGACTGGCCCTGAACTCACTACGTAGCCCAGGTCAGCCTCGAACTCACAGCAATCCTCCTGCCTCTGTTTGCTGAGTGCTGAGATTACAGGCATGAGCCCTAAGCCTGGCACTGTGGTATGTGGTTACCAGGATCAAACTTGGGACCTTGTGCTTGCCAAGCAGATGCCAGAACCACTGAGCTAAAGCCCTGGCCCTCCACTTTCTCTTTCACTTCTGGCCCCTGAGATGAGTTGGTAGCTCTGCCTGGTACTCCACCCCATGAGCTGCCTCAGACCCAAGTAACAGACAGCGAGGCCTCACATCCTCCTCCAGGGACTTGGTGTCGCACCCACTTACCCCTGCTCTGGGCCCTGGAAACAGGGCAGCCCTCATCTTCCCAGGTTCATTGCCTCAGGCGTTTTGCTACAGCAGCACCAGGTACCTGGCACCCTCTCCAGAGCTCAGCAAGACCCTGCTCCATACGTAGGGCAGGGAGACCACTAAGGCCTGAAGACCTGGACAGGACAGAGGTCACAGCAGGAGTTGGGGTGGGCAGTGCTCAAGGGGCACTGTGAGCCATGTTATGGTACAGTAGGCACTGCAAAGGGCCTGGTCTAGCCATACAAATCACTCTGGAGGAGCACAGCTCCCACCTGCGCAGAGTAATATCCAAGCGTCAACCTGTTCCTAGCATAGCTCTGGGGCATTCACAGGGATCCAGAAATACCCACTCACGCAGCTCACCATGTCAGTGCCAGGAAGCAAGAAAGAACTCAATCCAGTCATGACCAGAAGACATCGCAAAGTCACATGGAGTCAGCCTTAGCAGTCCTGGCCATGAAGACCATCACTGTCACTGCACCACATGCCACCAGACAGCTGTGGGAGAGAGTGAAGGTATGACACAGAATCATAGAGGGTGCAAAACAGGACCCAGACTAAACTTCCTGCAGTGGAAATGATCTCACACAGATGGAGAAAAGCAGGTGAGAACTTGGGAAGACACGAACTGTGAGAGGGAGAGAACAGAGTGAGACAGAGGAGTGCAACATCCGCAGCCCTTGGTGGCACTGCAGTGATCAGCTCAGGCAGCCGTTTACACGAGCTTACAGAGCCAGAGATGGCAAAGGAGGAAGGGCTGACAAAATGGCAGCAAAACATCTTCAACTGTGATGACAGCAGGACCCACCCAAGGCACGCAGCAAGCCCACAACAAGAAGCACAGGAAAACAACCCCACACGGATCATGAGCAGATAGCCAGGGCACAGGGTACACAGCAGGAGCCGCGGAGCCGGCCTACGTGGCGCAGGACAGCCCTTCACCCTGGGATGTGTCCTTCGGGGACACAGGACCTGCCACCGCACCTGCTTTGGCTGAGGCTACAAAGGCAGTCCTGCTCTACACAGAAAGAAGACACAGGACAGAAAGCATTCCTGGGTGGCAGCTGTGTGGGCAAGTGTGTAAAACTGTCTTCTTATAACTTTATTCTTCTTTTTAAAGTGTTGAGGGTGGAACCCAGGGTCTCCTGCATATCGGCAAGTGCTCTGCCCCTGAGCTACATCCCAGCCATCTACTTACTGGTTAAATCTCTCTAAAAAATTGGTGATCAAACAAAGACCAGCAACATAATGTGAGTCTATGACACATGGTGAAGGAAATGTACAACAAAAATTACGGAGTCTGGGAGGGAAGAAACGCAGAAAGGTTGATGGGTGAGTTAGACAGGCAGCTACAGAGCAGTAAAACGGGTTATGGCAAGGTAGGAAAGTGTGTAGTGAAAAATGGAATAAGCCAAAAGGAGGCAGGCGGAGAGGAGTGCAGGGAGACAACAAATGGAGAAGTGGGAAGCAAAGAGGCCGCAGGATTCAACCTGACTGCAGCAGTAGTTTCGTAAACGTGACAGTCCGTCCACACTCCAACTGTCCGGCTGGATTAAACAGCAAGACCTTGAGCGGATAAGGTGGCACCCACCTTGGTCCCAGCACTCTGGGAGGCTGAGGCAAGAAGATTGCAAGTTCTAGCCCAGTTTGGGCAATTTGGGGAGACTGCCACAAAAGCAAAAAGGCTGGAGGTACCAGAGTGGTAGAGCACACCCTGGATTCCATCCCAATACAAAAAAAAAATCCCACAGCCATCCTGCAGGACGCCTGAAGAAACCTGCTGTTAAGCAGAAATAAGCTATGAAAAGTAAGGGGACAGAAGGCCAGCCCCACAGGGCCACTAACACAGAAAGAAGGTCCCCCGGTGTGAGCATCAACCAAGCAGACCTGAGAGCAGGGTTACCACACGAACTCCCGCCCTCCGAGGTCTCCCGCGGGCACAAGCCTACAGCCCTGCCCTGGCAAGGACTGCTGACCACGCATCAGTGCCACGAGCAGCACTCTCATGACAGAGCCGTCTCAGCGAAGCCTCTCCTCCTCCACCAGGCATCCCTGACCCTGGCTACAGCGTCCGCTCTCAGCTGCTCCCCACTCTTGGGGGAGGGCAGGTCACCTCGGCCAGCCAGGCACCCAGGGGCTGAGGTTGGTGACGTAAGCAGGTCCGCTGGCAGGAGGCTGGGCTCTGCAGCCCCGGAACGAAGCACAGTGTGGTCACTTCCAGCCTGGGGTGGGGTCTGCCAGGACCAGAGGAGGAGAGGCCTGGGCAGGGATGGAAACCAAAGGTGACAGGGCTGGAACAGACGGGGGGATCCAGGGCCCAGAGTGCGGTTAAGTGGGTACGACACCAGGTCCCCGGAGGAGGTACACAGGGGTGCAGACTCACCACATGGCCCACGGCAAACGACTAGGGACAGACAGCCTGCACGTGGAAGGTTGACAGGGATGCCGGAGGAGCCCTGCAGGGGTAGGCAGCAGCCCACATCCACGGAGCAGCAGGCCAGCCACCCCCCATCACTTGACGGCCACCCTCTCCAAAGCAGGGGCGCCCAGGGCCCCAAGATGCCGGTGAAAGTGGCCCTGAGCTTACACCCAGGGTCCACATGGGGGCAGGACAGGCTCCTTGGCACAGCCTGGTCAGAGGCGAAGTCCTGCTCCTGGTGCTGAGTCTGTTCCAGGTTCTTTGTCATTGGGCCGGAGGGGAATGGCTGCTCCCTGGAGAAGCTTTTCTCCCAGAGCAGTCACTCTTGACCCAGTGGGGCGCAGGGCCAGGGCATGAGCCAGCCAGTGGGTCCACTCTGCCCCTCTGCAGACGAGACGCAGCGCACCAGGCTTGGCTGTGATGGGAGCCAGCCCATGTCTGCTTCCCATTTCTGGAAGCACCTATAGCAGCCACAGTCCTCGTCCTGGCTGTCCAGGAGATGGCCAAATGGGCAGCGCTCACTGTGGACCCAGGAAGCTGGGCTCAACCCCCTCCTAGACCCTGGGCTCTGGGAGCCAAAGTGGGCTGGGGCCCATCCAAATCCCTGCCTGGTGGCCAGGCCCAGGCCAGGGTGTGGAGATGGGTGTGGATGGCAGAGGTCTGAGCTGGACAGAGAGCAGACAATTGCCACCTTGTCCAGCCACTGGTTCCGCTCCCCTAGGCCAGTGGGACCCGGGTCTTATCACTGAGTCTCCAGGAACAACCGCTGCACACACGCTTATCTCACCACTTGGAGCCCCGTGCCAGTGTGTTCACGCACTCCCAGGTCAGAGACAAACGCACCATTCAGCGTGAATTCCCACAAACTGGAGTGTGGGGAAGGAGGGGCCCCCAAGCTGCTGGGCTCTCACCAGGATGGAGCCTGGACCTGTGCTGCCAACTCAGCAGGGGTGTGCGCCCTTCGGGGGTGCCTGCAGCCCTGCACACCACATGCCAAGGAAGAAGGGGATCCTGGAATAGAGTGCTCACAGTAAGCACAGCCAAGGCTCCTGCACAAGCACAGGACACTTGTGACGCACTCAGGCATCGCACATACACATGATCCACACATATGCATGGCCATCTGCATGCACACAACATGTACTTGGCTCCCATCACAGCCAAGCCTGGTGTGCTGCGTCTCGTCTCAGAGGGGCAGAGTGGACCCACTGGCTGGCTCATGCCCTGGCCCTGGGCCCAACTGGGTCAAGAGTGACTGCTCTGTATATACTTACTGATAGTAAGTATGCACTTACTGATACACAGAAGCACACATGCACAGGTACACACTTGCCAACAAAGAACCACGCACACATAAACAAATGCACATATGCATACATGCACAGTCATGTGCTATACCCTTCCATGTATGTGCACTTGACACACATATGCACAGGCATACATACACATACACATGGGCATCCATGCAAACATAGGTGCACGCTTACATTTAACCCACAGGTACAAGTACAGTTGCTAACATAGATAAGAACAGGCACACATGTGTGAACATACACACATACAGCTATATGGTACACACTTGCACACCTGCACTCAACATGTATGTGCATAACACATATATTTGCTGATACACAGGCAAGCATATATATATAGGCATGCCTTGTGTGCACACATGTATGGTCATACATGCATGTGCATAGTTGCACACACATGCCCAGACATACACTGACAGAGATGTGCACAGGATTGATGTGCACAACACACATGCACTTACTAACATGGGCAAGTGAATACATTGTTATATATAAATACATACACACCACCATACATACATATACTTACTTGCACATGTACACATATCCTTATGTACACAGGCACATTGCTGACACTTAGGTGTGCATATACAGGTACACATACACATAACTTCACCCAGTGCAGGCCATCTGTATGCACACTTGTACACTCACACATGCATGCCCAGGCAATTACACATTTGCTGACAGAGCCATCCACATATGCACAGGTGCACACACACACAGCCATCTGCATATACTTGCACACATGCATACATGCATAGGCACACACAGGCATGCACTCGTGCATAGGTACACACACATCCATATCACATGCACACACAAATATGCACACGCAGCCAGGCACACAAGCCTGGCCAACTGGCTGGGCAGGATGCAGGGATCCCAGTCACACCATCAAAAACTGTGGGCCCCTCCTGCACCAGCTGCCCTGGGTGGTGGCCTTGTCTTATGTCCAAGCTGGGCGAGGGAAAGCCTCAACCACATCTGCTCCACCCCGCCATGTCCTGCTCTTCAGTTTTCTCCCGGAAGTGTTGATGTTGAGTGTGTTAAGAAGAAATGACCGAGTACAAAACACCCAGAGGTTAAAAGAAAAGACACCCACAGTGTGCAAGGTGACCTTCCCCACCACCCTGGACACTTGAGAGCGATTGTCTACGAAAGCCACACGGTGATTTTTGGTTTTGTTTTGTTTTCTTTTGGCTTTGGAACTCACTCAGGCAGGACCTCACTCATGCTGAGTATATGACCTACCCCCGAGCTACACTCCGCTTCAGTGTTAAAGCTAAAGTTGATTCAAGGTCATACACGGTCATGAGTTATGTCCAGGGAGGAGTGGCCCTGGTGTGTGAGCTGGGTGGGAAGGGCCTGGAAACTCAGCTATCTGTGAGATGGGGCCAGGTCACTTGGACAACTGAGGTAGGCAGAAGTGGGGACCTGATGGGGTGCCCTCAACACTGGCTCCATGGGGTACACCGGAGCCAACCCCAGGCAGGGGAGGGTCCCAGGTCCCTGGGCTCCCCATGAGGCAGGACAATCACTACGACTTAACAGACCCCATTCTCTACCTTGTCCCACCCTGACCTTCATCCTAGCTGTGGCTTCAACCCTTCAAGGTGCTGGCACACGTTTGCCCCAACCCAAACGCTACCCAAGGGCCCCTTGTTTTCCCAGTGGGCTTGTGACATGGTGTACCCCAAAGCACTATGTCCCCACTCGCCCCCACACAGAGGTTCCTGAGATGGCCAGCGCTGGAAACTGAGCCCTCTCTTGGTCTAGGTAAGCAGTGTCTGCTATGGTACGGGGCTGTGCTCAAAGGGGCACTCCTGCCCCCACCCTCTCAGAAGACCAGGAGACAGGTCTCCAAGAGGGGACAGAAGGAGCCCTCAGGCCCTCAGGGAAGGGCTCACTGAGTGTCAGGACCACTCCCCTCCAGGCCTGAGGTCCTCCCCACCCCACCCCCAGGGTCTTTGCCTCAGGCAGAAGATTCAGGACAACGGAGGGCCCAGAACAAAGGTGCTTTACAGGGATTCTGGGACGGGGGACTGTATAAGGTAGGGGGTCCACCTGACACTCACAGACATGCCCTGTGCTGGCCACCCAGCAGGGTGGCAGCAGGGAGAAGGGCCCTATCTCCATCCCTGTCCCCAGGCTGGCCTCACAAGGTGCTGGGGACCCTGGGGTGTGTCAGTCCCCCACCAAGAATGGTGATAATGGGGTCACTCTTGGCTCTTGCAGATTTTTCCAAAGAAGGCCAAGTATGATAAGGCAGCTCCCAGATCCTGTTTGGCCTCCACTGGGCCGTGTGTAGGGCACAGGTAGGCGTGGCTGGGGCAAGGCCCGCCACCCCTATATAAAGCGGGCTCTGCTGGCTTCCTGAGATGCATAGGTGACAACAGCGAGACGGCCAGGTACCCAGCAGCGGGGCCAGAAGTAGCAGCCTCTTCCTGGAGCCAGGACTATGCTGGGACCCAGCTTGCTGCTGCTGCTGCTGCTGCTGCTGCTACCGTGCCAGGTGGCCCTGCTCAAAAGTGGTGAGTGGGGGCCACACCAGGTGAAAGCGCTGGGGCTGCTCACCTCACTGCCTTGCCAGGTAGGCGGGCAGCCTGCCAGCCATGTGGGTGCTGGTGCATGGTACAGGGAGCAAGTGTCCTGCTCCTGTGAGCCAAGAGGAGGGCTCTGGGGATGGGCATGGGGCCCTGGTGCCACCGCCCCACAGGGCAGGCCTGGTGTTCTCTTCTTTGGAGCCTGGTCTCATGTGGGAAGCCAGGCTGAGCTCTGCAGGTCTGTTTCCCCTTCTGCCCAAAGCACAGCCTGTCACCACTGGGGAGCCACCTGGGTGACCACGGCTAACACAGCCTACATAGCAGCTAGACTCTGGGGCAGTGTGTCCTTCCCCACTGCGCCTCACCACACAGCTTCCAAGGTGGGGCTCTGTGGCCGTGGTCAGAGCCAGGATAGGT